>CM077087.1:177424639-177516699 GCA_039513925.1 Platanthera zijinensis
GGATTAAGAACAAGGATGACTATCGCTCTATTTGAGACTCTCGGATTTCAGCAGACATTTGAGGTCGCATGTGACGCGTCGGGTGTTAGTATTGGTGACGTATTGAGTAAAGAGGGTCATCCAATTTCTTACTTTAGTGAGAAACTATATTGAAGCAAAATAGAAATACTCAAACTACGATTGAAAGTTTTATGCTATTATCTAGTCTCTATGCTATTAGAGGCACTACCTCTTGCCCGGAGTTTTTACTATTTTCTGATCACCAGGCATTGCATTATTGAGACTCACAGAGGAAGTTAGATCATTGGAATGTCAAGTGGGTTGAGTATTACAAGATTTTCATTATGTTCTTAAACACTGCGCCAATGTTGAGAACAAACCCACTGATGCGTTTAATCGCCGAGTCATCTTATTATAGACGATGAGTGCCCGAGTGGATGGGTTCGACGTCATTACCTGTTTCTCCTTTAACACCAGAGAGCATACACCCTTCCATCGAGAGCATGTCAAACATTGTGAGTCAAGGCATTTTAGTGACACCAGACTGCTCCACAATATGATGCCTCCTTCTTGGGAGAGGTCCACCAACCATTTATAATGCTTGGATGACGCCAGAGGAGATCAGCTTACTTGCCCTTGGTCTTCATGGGGAGTATTTTCATCTTCATTCAGTGGAGATGAACGCTCTCAAGTCGGGGGGGAATTGATGGGATCAGATTTCATGAGCAGGCCTACCCTTATTGGAAGATGGACAATCCTAGCGGTAGTCACATTCAAAACGACGACGACATTATATATATATATATAATATATATATATATTATATTATATACTATATTATATTTTTTCCTATTTCATGTTAATTTAGTGGTTTTATGTTTCAGACGATAAAGACCATCTGTAATTGGTTCTAAGGTTTATAATTTAGGGGTTAAGGACTATTTTAAGGTAGTGCAGAATTTGGACAGAATTTTCCGGGCCCTTGCAATCCCTCAACGGTTCGATTCCGTGGATCCTTGGTGCTGAAGCCAAGGTAACACCCACTCTTTTGTAACCACCCATAACCATCCACAACCGCCACTAAACACTGCTATTTACTTTCGTAACCACCCAAATCCCCACTACCACCACTCATAACCATCGGCAATTACCGGCCAAGTGCCGGCCAGCCATCTCCCGCATTTCACCATCACCAATTATCCATTACCCATCACCTATAACCGCCAAGTAATCGGTGGACTACTGCTGGTAATCTCTCAGATTGACCAAACAGAGACTTCCTGGCCAGATCTCCATAGATTCCAGCCTCAGTATTCACTACTTTCACTTCCCTGGCAGCCAACTCTTCCACTCCAGCATTTTGATGCAACCAGCCCTCTGTTCTTTAATTTCAGCCACAACCGGGCTTCCTGGTCACCCAAATTCCCTGTCCAGGTTTCCATTCTGGACTGAGATACCTTGTCTGCCCCTCCCCCTCAAACGGAATACTAATTCCAGTCCAGATTTTTGACTACAACCTCCCAGCAACCCTCCAACAACCCACCCGATTCCTGAAATCAGTGCCGAACTGCTGAAATTTCGCTGTCCAGCCCCCGAATCAGCCTCCTCCACTCACCCGGACTCCTATTTCTTGTGTGCAAGTTCATAGTTAAAGTTGATATTACCCATTGCTAAATATTTTGTGAGCAATCATACTACTTTAGATATTAATTTGCACTTGTTCCTCTAATATGTTCTATTTGTTAGATTTATTCTCATTGAAGCACTTTTTCTTTAATTTTAATAGATCTTACTTGTGTTTCTAATGTCCAATCTCTAGTGTCAATGTTCAAAATTTATTGCAATTAAATGATTGACAATCGCACGGGTATTGCGTTATTTTAAAATTCTCTACAACACCACACAGAAACTTACTCATTAGAGTTCCTTGAGGGAACATATACACACCTTCTCATCTGCCACGCTTCAAAAAATATGTGGGGGAGATGGCTCTTTCCATTGTTTGCTATTAATATAGAGTTAAATAATAAAACCCAACGGGCAAAAATTATAGAAACGTAGTGTTACTAGTAAAACATGTTAGTCTTTCTTGCAATTGTTCACCTTTAAAGGAAGAAATGTTTATTATTCAATTTTGTTTTCTTTGATTCTGGATGTTAGGTTCAAATCCCGGCCGGACAGGTATATGCCATCAACGATTCCCTATCAGCAGAAGCCGCTGCAGAAGACTATGAAAACCGTATAAAGCAGCTAGTCTGCAAAGGAGTAGTGCAGCTATCACCATCCACAGGTTTCCCAAAATTTGATCTCATGTTGCTGGGAATGGGTCCAGATGGTCATATAGCTTCTCTTTTCCCCGGGCATCCTCTTCTCCATGAAACAAGTCGCTGGGTTGCTTCGATTCGTAACTCACCAAAGCCGCCGGCTGAGCGAATAACCTTCACAATTCCGGTTATCAATTCATCCGCTTATATCGCACTTGTTGTTACTGGATCGGGCAAAGCTGATGTTGTGCGCCACGTTTTTGGCGCCATAAACCCGTCTCCGGTCTCGCTGCCTGTTCAAATGATTAAGCTTGATGACAGCAGTACTTACACCTGGTTCACCGATAAAGCTGCAGCTTCAAAATTGTAAGATTGTACGATTCTCTGTCAAGTCTTGACCTTGTGTGTTCAATATTCATCGGCTTGCTGGTTTATGTTATCAGACCAACGTTCGGCGCATTCTATTAGTCATATTGAGCATCTCTATGGTAATGCAACATGAGATCCAGTAACAAATGATAATTTAGGATCTTTTCAAATGATAATTTACATTCTTGTTTATGGTTTATGACTGAGGCAGCTAAAATGAGAGGGTTGGTAATAGGGAAGGGGAGATGATGATGCTCGCGTGTTTGAGATAAGGTTACTTTTGTTTATTATGTCACAAATGCATGCAAGCATTTTGTTACCGAACTGCATAACGGCGAGCTGCCTTGGAGGGTGTACGCACGACGATCACGCGCGCAGAAGGAGGGCGGAGAGAATACCGCGGTATCGCCAGGCGTTACTCACCGCGATACCGCGGGAGGAAGCGCGACAACAGGAGACCCGGCGGAAGTTCTGGAGGGGGAGCAAGTTTAGTTTTAAGCTAAGGGCATTTTGATTATTTTGTTTTGTTGAGCCTCATTATATAAGAGGCCTATTGTAAACCCTAAACTTCATCTTTTGATCATCTAGCAAAGAAAAGGGGGTTGATCCCTCTCCTTCTATTCTCTCTTGCTTCTCCTCTCTCCCTCTAGCCGACCCTTCCCCTACCGCCGGTCTTCCCCTACTTCCCTAGTGGTAACATTTGGTCCGACCTGCCGCTCCGCCCGCCACCGCGCCGCCGGATCTCTACATCATGACCGTTACAACTCGGAACAATGCCGCCGCCCCCTCCGACACCCCGGACGACCTCCGCGCCCGGGCCGACGCTCACGACGCCGACCTCTCCGAACTGCGGGCCTCCGTGTCCGCCCTCCAGGCCGCAGTCCTCACCACCTCCAACACCACCGCCTCCATACTCGCCCGCCTCGACCTACTCGTACCCGCGCCCTCAACGCCCGCTGCCACTTCGTCCACATCCCTCCTCGGCCAGCCCCCCGTCCCACCGCTGTTCGCGGCCGAGTCGCGGCCTGCGGCCCCGCTACCCCAGGCTGGCCGACCCCCCTTGCGTTGGAGATGACCTCCTTTACGGGTGTCGATCCGATGGGGTGGATTACTCGAGCCGAACAATTCTTCGATCTCCATCTCACCGCGACGACGACAAGGTGAGTACCGCTATTGTCGGCCTCTCCAGCTCCGCCTTGCATTGGGCGCGTTGACTCCGCCAGGTTCACCCCAGATTTCGTGGCCCAAGCTAAAGCACGAAATGATTCAACGCTACGACGCGCGGTACTCTGGCTCCGCCATTGAGCGCCTCTGCAACGTTCGCCAATCGGCCGATCTCGATAGCTATATTGATGAGTTCGTGGCATTGGTCTCCCACGTCCTTGGGCTGCCTCCGGATCACTATTTGGGTTTCTTTCTACTTGGCCTGCGACCATCCATTCGCTCCCGCCTCCGCACGCATCAACCCCACACCGTCTCGGCCGCCATTGACCTCGCCCCCGCCGTGGAGGCGGATTTGGGCATCCGGCCCCCTCCACGGCCCCCCACATTTCCCCGACCCACCGTGTTCCTCCTCGACCGGCCCCACCGCGGGAGGGGGCCCCTCACGCTCCTCACCCAAGGGGTCCTCGCCCGGGCCGTGGCCTGCCACACCGTTTTTCTGATGCTGAATACAATGACCTCCGCCGAAGAGGTTGTGCTTCCGTTGTTGCCAGCCGTACTCGCCGAACCATGTCTGCTCGGTCAAAGAATTTCACGCCTTGTTTGGCGACGACCATCTTGATGAGGTGCCGACGGAGGCCGATGACCTTGCCGCTCTTCCGGCCACCGATCCACCCCTCCCGGACGGGGATGACCTCCACTGTTTGGAGCTCCCTTATTTCTCGGTTGGCGGCATCACGGGCCCGCGCACGATGAAGCTCCGCGTCCGCCTCCAGGACCGCGACATCGGTCTCATGATTGACAACGACGCCAGCCTCAACTTCATCTCGGAGCATCTCGCGCGCGAGTTGGCGCTACCCTTCTGGTCGTCCCCGGCCTTCACAGTGTGTCTGGGCGACGGTCGTCGCCGACCGACGCAGGGCCTCTGCCAGGCAGTGACGATAGCTCTCGGTGCCTGCGCCGTGACGGCCGACTTCTACATCTTCAGCTTGGGTGGCCTTGACGCCATTTTAGGGGTGGCTTGGCTCAAACGCTGGGCAACGTCCGGGTCAACTGGGCCACGATGACTATGCACTTCGCCCATTTCCCACTGCCTCATGGGTGACTCGACCCTCCTCCGGACTCCGGTTTCGTTCCGAGCCCTTCAACGCATCTCCGAGGTGGACTTCTCCGCCTGGCTTTGGCCTCTTCAGGGTGCAGAGGCCGACCCCGCCCCACCACCTGAGGACCTCCGCCACCTCCTACATGAGTTCGCCGCACTTTTCGAGGCCCCGACCGGCCTACCCCCTGTACGCCACACTGACCACGCCATCGTCCTCCAGCCTGGCACTCCCGCTGTGTCCGTTCGGCCGTATCGTTACGGGCACGTTCAGAAGGACGAGATCGAACGCCTCGTGCCGGAGATGCTTTTGGGGGGCATTATTCGGCCGAGTGCGAGCCCCTTTTCCAGCCCAGTCCTCGTGCGCAAGAAGGATGGTAGTTGGCGCTTCTGCGTGGACTATCGTGAACTCAACAAGGAGACCGTCTCCGACAAATACCCGATTCCCGTCATTCAAGAGCTTCCTGAAGAACTCCACGGTGCCACCTTCTTCACTAAGCCGGACCTTCGGGCCGGCTATCATCAGATTCGGGTCCGGCCGGCCGACGTGCCCAAGACGGCTTTTCGGACTCATGACAGCCACTTCGAGTTCTTGGTGATTCCGTTCGGGTTGACCAACGCCCCGACCACCTTTCAGGCTACCATGAACGACATCTTTCGGCCGGTACTCCGTAAGCATGTTCTTGTTTTTTTTGATGATATATTGGTGTACAGTTCCACTTGGCAGGGGCACCTCCAGCACGTCCGGGCCACCCTCACTCTTCGCCGCCACCACCTCGTTCTGAACCGGAAGAAATGCACCTTCGGCTCTCCGAAGGTTAGCTACTTGGGCCATACTATTGCGGCCAATGGGGTGGCCATGGACGAAAACAAGATCACGACGGTTCTCCGCTGGCCGACGCCTACTTCTGTCTGTGAGGTTCGCGCCTTCTTGTGCCTCACCGGCTATTACCGACGATTTATTCAAGGCTACGGAACGCTGACCCGTCCCCTTACATAGATGCTCAAGACCTCGGAGGAGGGCCCCTTTGTGTGGTCTGCCGCCGCCCTAGCCGCGTTTACGGTCCTGCAGTCAGCTCTCGTGCACGGGCTGGTGTTGGCCATGCCCGACTTTCACCAACCGTTCGTAGTGGAGTGCGACGCCTCGGGCACCGGGGTTGGCGCGGTCCTCATGCAATCCGGTCGTCCCATTGCCTATTATAGCCGCGCTTTTTCATCATCCATTTGGAGCCGTTCAGCGTACGAAAATGAACTCATGGATATTGTCCTCACGGTCCAACTTTGGCGCCCGTATCTCCTCGGTCGACCGTTTGTGGTCCGGACGGACCATCATAGCCTTCGCTACCTCCTCCACCATAAAATTGCCACACCGGCACAGCAACTGTGGGCCGCCAAACTGTTGGGCTATGATTTCTTGATCGAGTTCCGCTCTGGCAAGACCAATCGGGCGGCCGATGCCCTCTCCCGCCAGTCGCACGCACCGGAGTTAGCGGACCTTACTCGACCAGTTTGGGAGGAGGGAGCTGATATCCAGGAGGGGGTCGAACGAGATCTTGTGCTCGGCCCCATTCGTACGGCTCTTATCGCCGATCCGTCCGCACACCCGCCCTATTCGCTCATCAGCGGTCGGTTGTTCTACCGCTGCCACCTCGTGCTGTCCGCCAGTTCCACGTGTATCCCGCGACTATTGGAGGAATTCCACGCATCCCCATCCGGCTCCCATGCCGGCGCATTCCGCACCTATTGCCGCCTCGCCGCCTCCATTTTTTGGCCACAGATGTTTTGATAGGTCAAGGCCTATGTCACCACCTGCCTTCCATGTCAGAAGGCCAAGTGTGAGTCGATGTTTCTGGGGGGCCTTCTGCAGCCCCTGCCGGTACCCGAACGGATTTAGAAGGACATCGCCATGGATTTCATCACCCGGCTACCGTACTCCGCCGGGTTCGACTGCATCTTGGTGGTCGTGGACCGCCTCTCGAAGTATGACAACTTTATCCCCCTACGCCATCCCTACAGGACCGCCACAATGGCAGACAGTTTCATCGCCGAGATCGTGCGTCTTCATGGCTTTCCGCGCTCTATCGTCAGCGATCGGGACTCTCTCTTTTTGAGCAGCTTTTGGACCGCTCTTTTCCGCCTGCAGGGCACTCGCCTCCGGATAAGCACCGCTTACCATTCCCAGACGGACGGGCAGTCCGAAGTCCTCAATCGGTGTTTAGAGACCTACCTTCGATGCTTCATCGGGGAGGGCCGGGCACCTGGGCAAAATGGCTCCCATGGGCGGAATACTCGTACAACACGGCTTATCATTACGCCGCCAACACCTCCCCCTTCGAAGCAGTATATGGCCGACCACCTCCATCTATCGTGCGGCACCTCCCGGGCGAGTGCCCCGTGGCCAGCCTAGCGACTCACCTTCAGGATCGTGACACCATTTTGGACAACCTGAAGCAGCACCTCCGCCGAGCCCAGGCCAAAATGACTTCTTTTGCCAACCGGAAACGCCGGGACTTGCAATTCGCTCCGGGGGAGAAGGTGTTCATTAAGGTTCATCCCTACCGCCAGCTGACAGTCTCCCGCCGCGCATGCCCCAAGCTGGCACCGCGTTTCTTCGGCTCGTTCGAGGTGCTCAGCCGGATTGGGGCCGTGGCCTACCGCCTTCGCTTGTCGGACGGCAGCCGGATTCATCACGTGTTCTACGTGTCTCGGCTTCGTCGGGTTATCGGCGATCACCCCACCTTGGACCATATTCCCGCCGACCTTGATTTCTCGGGTTCGGCACCCGTGTACCCAGCGGCTATCTTGGATAGTCGATCGCCCCACCCCAGCACCGGGCCTCCCGAGGAAATCCGGGTGGCGTGGCGACATCGGCCGCCGTCGGCGAGCACATGGCTTCTCCGAGATGATTTTCGTCGCCAATTTCCGGATTACTGCCTTGAGGACAAGGCTAATTTCCCAGACGACGGCATTGTTACCGAACTGTATGATGACGAGCCGCCTTGGAGGGTGTACGCACGACGATCACGCACGCAGAAGGAGGGCGGAGAGAATAGCGCGGTACCGCCAGACGTTACTCATCGCGATACCGCGAGCGGAAGCGCGACAGCAAGAGACCCGACGGAAGTTCTGGAGGCGGAGCAAGTTTAGTTTTAAGCTAAGGGAATTTTGGTTATTTTGTTTTGTTGAGCCTCATTATATAAGAGACCTATTGTAAATCGGGGTGCAAATTTAGCCCGGTTGCCCGACCCAGGTCTGGGGCCGATTTAGTCTGGGCTCGGTGAGGCCCGGGCCAGGCCCAGGGCCTCACCAGACCCCGAAATATGATCAGGGCCCGACCTGATGCCCGGCCCGGGTCAGGCCTAGGCCCGGCCGGGCATTAAAGCCCGCATAAAGCTGGCTGCGACCAGCGTTTAATGCTGGCTGCGACCAGCGTTTAATGCTGGCTGCGACCAGCATTTAATGCGGGCAAGAGCCAGCATTAAATGCTGGCAATGCAAAATGCTGGCAATGCATTGCCAGCATTTAATGCTGGCAAGAAAGCAGCATTTAATGCTGGCAAGAAAGCAGCATTTAATGCTGGCAAGAAAGCAGCATTTAATGCTAGCAATGCTCAGCTCAGCCCTAGTTGGGCCCGATCTAAAAGGCTCAACAAGCTCCCTTTTTTTACTATGGCTTGGGCCTGATCTGGGCCCGATTTGAGAAGTGCCCGAACTGGGTCTGGCAGCAAAAAAGCCCGGGCCAGGGGGCCCGAGCCTGGCCTGGGCCCGCAGGGCTTTATTTGCACCCCTAATTGTAAACCCTAAACTTCATGTTTTGATCATCTAGCAAAGAAAGGGGGGCTGATCCCTCTCCTTCTATTCTCTCTTGCTTCTCCTCTCTCCCTCTAGCTGGCCCTTCCCCTACCGCCGGTCTTCCCCTTCTTCCCTAGTGGTAACACACTTTGTTAGGGAGAAATTCCAAGTTTTGAACAAATTGCAGAACGTACATAGAGCAGCAGAGTGGATATACTATGTAAAGTGTCTGATGATGAACCACTGAGATCCAAAGAACTTTGGTTTAGAGACCTATGAGCTCCTGCCGACACTTTCTTCAAAGCTTCGTGGACCTAGTCATTTTTCCTACTTTTTATCATTTTCCGGTTTTAAACGTTTTTGGGTCATTGCTATTTAGATCCCTTTTAACTGTTTGCACGCCCGATTTGACTTGAAGCTAAGCTAACCCAATTCTCCGGACCGGAGGAAAATCGGGCGATCCGCAACCAGACCCGTGAGCTCTTGCAAAATGTTTTTTTTTTCTTTGGAGGTACCTCGGGACAGTTAAGTTCTAAGAAATGATTTCTGAAAGAAACTGTGCAAAGTAAAATTAGTAAGTTTGAATTTTTGGTTCGCACTCCCAAAAGTTCATTAAAGCTATCAGAATTTGCTGCGAAGGCCGACTCTTATCATAAAAAAGAAGTAAAGGTAGTCAATATTGAACAACAATAACACTCAAGCCTTTATCCCACTATAGTGGGATCGGCTATATGGATCCTTTGTCGCCATTGTGCCCTAATCTCACTAATGTCTAAGTACATCATGCCTTTCCTTATAGTTTTATTCGAAGTTTTTATTGGTCTACCCCTCGATCATTTAACATGTCTAGTGATTAGACTCTCACAACACCTACCAGATGCCTCTAATAATCTCCTTTGTACGTGTCCAAACCATTTTAGTCGAGCTTCCTACATCTTCTTTGCAATTGGTGCTAATTGCAAATAAAAAACCAAGCATTATTAATAACCATCGAGGTACTTGCGAAATGTACTCTCAAATTGTAAGGTTTTGACAAAATATATCTCAAAATATTAAATATTGTAAAATGCAATCCCAAAATTTAAAAAAATTTGGGACTTTGCATCCAGATGAGATGAGGGTGGGCACATTTTGCCCGTCTTTTTTCTAATTGGAGGATGCATTTTGAAGTGAAGGCTGACTCTTATTTACCACAAAATAGAAGGAAAGGCAGTCAACATTGAATGAACATTAAAGAAGAAAAAAAAACAACACCTGATAATTAAAATTAAAAATTGCAAATAAAAAAAAAACGAAGCATTATTAGTCGAGGGTCAAGATGGGAAGACAAATAATTAAGAAGTGTGGACGGCGATGGTCTTCATCATGGTCTTAAACTCGAGGAAATCCACCCGTCCATCCGAATCCCGGTCCACCGAGCCGATCATCCGGTGAACCCGGTCCAAGCACCTCCCTTCGGCTAAACCCAGCTTCCCAAGCACCGCCTGCAATTCCTTAGCCGAGATGAATCCGTCGCCGTTCTCATCGAAAACCCTAAACGCTTCCCTCATGTCGTTCTCCTCCTCCTCCTCCTCCGCCGGCGCCTCCTCACCGCCGGCTCTTCCTCCGTCGCGATCGAAGATGGCGTCTCCGATGCCGCGGTGGAGGAAGCTGAACGAGTCGAAATCGAGGCCGAGATGGCCGGGCTGGACGTAGGATGCGACGGCCGAGGAGAGTTCGGCCGGATCGATGCCCAGGCCGAGGCGATCTAGGGCCAGGGAGAGCTCATCGACGCTGATCTCGCCGTCGCCGTTTCCGTCGAATAGATCGAAGACGCGGCGGAGGCGGACGGAGTTCAGGCTCGGGGATCGGAGTTGGAAGGATGGGGAGGTCGACCGTACTAAGTGCGGTTTGAGGGACGCGATTATCGCCGGAGTTGCGGACGCCCGCAGCGTCGTCGAAATTTCGTCGGCCATTCTGTTTTGCCGAGTTTAGGGAGAGGGAAAGAAGATCGGAGATTGTGGCCGGAATGAGAGAGAATATGTACGGCATTTAGATCCATGAGAAGATGATGACGAGGTGCAAAAATTGGTGGGGCCCTCGCGCATTTGATGCTGGGCCTGCCGGCCGTTGGCCCGTTACGTTACACTACACTGAAAAGGGTATGTATAGAATTATCCATAAAGGTGATTGTTATCCGCACTGCAGTTTTGGTTATTCGTAAATATTTTTTTTCCTAATTTTTCGCGCAATTTGGAAATACGTCTTGTACATGCATTTTCAGGAAAAGTGTTCAACATCAAAGTTGTAGATCTCATCGAGATCTACAACTTTGATGTTGAACACTTTTCCTGAAAATGCATGTACAAGACGTACTTTAGAAATACACCCAGATTTTGCGCCTTTTAGAAATACGTCTTGTACATGCATTTTCAGGAAAAAGTGTTTAACACGAAAGTTGTAGATCTCGATGAGATCTACAACTTTGATGTTGAACACTTTTCCTGAAAATGCATGTACAAGACGTATTTCTAAAAGGCGCGAAAAATTGGGAAAAAGTACGGATAACCAAAACTGTAGTGCGGATAATCAAAACTGTAGTGCGGATAACCAAAACTGACGTTAAAATTTGTTTTTATTAAAAACAACTAAAGTCAAAGTACCCCATTAACATGATTTTTTGTCGACGCCGATGACAGCCGGCAAGTGGATCCCACCCATGCATTTTGATATTACAAGATTTTTCGGTGTGTGTGTGGCCCATGTGCATATTTAAATGAAGGTCCGTGGAATTAATAAAAACACAGAAATTAGTGGGACCCACTAATTTCTGGCTTCGTTGTATTTCATTGCATGAGCAAGCCAACCTTGAAAAATTATTGAAATTAATGTTTCACGTGCCAAAAAAAAATAAGGAAATGTTGCGGACTGACTCGGCGTCCCGGTCGGACCGGATTAAATTGGACCGCCTTAGCTCTCGGGACCGTCGAGCGCGCACACAGTCAATGAAATGGGTCAGATGTACACAAGATGTTTTAGCTTGAAAAACCCTTTAATTGAGTAAAAAACAACGTGACTGGGTCTGTGCCGGTCAATATCCACTATGTGCTTGTGGTTACATGACGTTTGGAGAATCGAGGGCAACATGTCGCTCCTCGTTACAATTATGTGGTGAGAGAGAGAATTCTATGACTCGCGTCGGGCAACAGGCTACGCCGAAGGAGTGTTGGTTGCAAGGCGGAGCCTTTAAGCGCATGCTTGCGGCGGCTGTCTTCTTCCTTGAGCTGCACGCTTTGGGACTTGGGCGTCTCCGCTGCTCGCTGGTGACTCGGTGGCAGCTCGATCGCGGTCTAAGGGTGGCTCGAAGGTGGTTGGGAGACGATCCAGCAGAGCTCTAGCATGAGGAAGAAAAAGGTTGTGAGCCCAAAAAGATCCGAATAAGGAGGCATGCGACTCCTTTTATAGCCTCCAGGAGGTCGTTACGATGGTTACGCAATTATCCGCACACCGTAACCACCTACATAAACATTAACTTCATAGTTTAGGAGATTATTTATTTTAATGATCACATGTCCCCCCCCCCCCGGTCGGGCCTCACTCCCGTTAACTTATTTGGACTGATATTATGGTCTTCCAGAAATACCCCTCCGCTAATCGCGATAACCTAAGTCCCCGCTGCTCACAATCCCACAGCCTTCACTCTCCCCCAACATCGCACACCGCGCAATCCTCCGCGGCGAACCGCGAACCGCGATCCTCCCTCTCTAACTCACGGCAAGCCCTTCGGCGCATCGATCTTCTCACGGCAAGCCCTCCGGCGCCTCCCCTGCGCATCGATCTTCTCACGGCAAGCCCTCCGGCGCCTCCCCTGCGCATACCAGGTATCTTCTTCCAGGTATCCGCCCCCGCCCCCTTGCTTTCTTCTTCTTCTTCTTCTTCTTCGGGCTTTGTTTTTGAAATTCCGTCGCTCGCCAGGTTACCGCTGTTCCCGTGCCTGAAATCCCGTCGCTCGCCAGGTTTCCGCTGCTCCCGTGCCTGAACTCCCGTCGCTCGCCAGGTTTCCGCTGCTCCCGTGCCTGAACTCCCGTCGCTCGCCAGGTTTCCGCTGCTCCCATGCTTGAAATCCCGTCGCGCGCTAGGTTTCTTCTTCTTCTTCTTCTTCTTCGCTGCTCTGTTTGGGTTTCGCTGCCATTTATTTGGGTTTCGCTATTCTTTTTGCTTCTTTTGAATTACAGAATTTCATGTTTTCTTCAAATTGTGAGGCACATGGATTTTGAATAACAAAAAAAAACTTAGTGATAAATTATACATATGTTCAAAACAAGCATGAATATAATACTTAATCAAATTGACAAATTTTGGCCCTCTCTTGGAACTACAATTTTGGCTGAATTGGTCAGGCTTCATAGACATAAAGTAGGGCTCACTTATCTATATCTTTCCCACTTACTGCCAGTGCCAGCTATCTCTCCCAAAGGCTCAAGGGGCGCTGCCCCCGAACCCCCGCTCAAGGGGCGCTGCCCCCCGAATCCCTTGAATTCGCAATTGTGCCCGTGCTTGTAATCCTCCACTGCTTGTAATCCTCCTCTTCTTCTTCTTCTTCTTCTTTAATGCTTGAAGCTTGCAATTTTGTTTGCTAATAAAACTAATTGGCATTTGGCAAATCTTGTACCTGTAGTTATGAATGTGAATGAAAATTGAAAGTACCTGTAGTTATTGGCAAAGCTTGTTGCATATATAGACAACTAATTTTAACTTTGTTGTTATATTAGTGAACACATCATGATTCATTTGGAGTTGTTTTTGGCCATGATATTGGCCATTTTCCAGGTTTGGATTTCATTGAACCAATTTTTGAGGATTAGTGAGATATTAGTGAACACATTTGATTTGTTTTTTTAACTTGCTTGTTCCTATCAGTGATAGGATGGAAAAACATTTTGAGATAGAGTGTAGTCTTTGACATGGTAGGTGATAGAGGAATGGAAGATGGGGAGAAGGGGAGAAGGTAGTCTTTTATGAAGGGTCTGAGTTCGTGTCAATCCAACATTCAAGAATTCATTAGAAACTTATATGCCCCTAAAGAATTGGGATATGGCTGCTGACGATGATGTGATGCATGGATGCCTCCATGATATCTTGTAGAGAGTGAAATAAGATCTCATTTTGTCAAGATTTCCTTATGTTATATTGTTCTTTTATCCTCTAACGGAAGTATTGCTCAGTTAGTTCCTCTTGTATGTGCAACTGAAGAAAATGAAATGCCTAACGGTCCGTTTGGCCGGGGAGTTTGTACAAAAAGACCACATTTGTTTGGCTTGACAATAGTTATGACCACCATCAAGAAAAAAAATCTAATTTTGAAAATGAACGTGGATAGAGTTCCTTAGAAGAGATCATGCGTTCACTAACGATCATGCGTTCCTTATATGATGGTGATATTTACCAAATAATTTCATCATTCAACAGAATCTTTCAGCTTAAATGTGCTGTACGTTTCATGATGCTTAGCATCATATATTAGAGGATTCCTAAAGAAAAAGCACGGGCCTTCTGTCTCTCTGACCTGGCCCCTCGTATACTTTAGGTAGATTAATTTCATTGTTAATAGGCATTTGGGTGAACCAGAGGTTAACGAACTATGGCATATGATTCAGTGAATGATGAAAATTTTCTTTGGTATCCAACATCATGTCTGATAAAGTTACTATAGTACCATAATAAAAATTATTGCACTGTGACATATTTATTGACCCCAAGCAACATAAAACGCCTTCGGTGTAAACAATGAATCAGTGCGTTCTGGTTAGTGTATATTCTCCTTCTTGGAACAACCAACTTGTCCTGAGCCATGCTGTAAAATATTTTTAAGGCTCCGTTTGGCACGGCTTTTTTGCCCCGGTGACTTGGACAAAAATATCACCATCATATAATGTATGTTTGGCATGACATGGCAATGATTTTGACCGCCACTAAGAAAAATAACTAGTTTTCAGCATAAAACTGGATGAAGTTCTTTATGTGCGGTCCGACGTTCACGAACGACGTTTCATACATCATGCCAAACGAAGCTTAAGTAGTGCATTTGTCGTTTAGGTTTCTTGTGTTTTAGGGTTATGGCATATGTCAGCTAAAATGTGTTGTAGGTTTCATGATGGTTGACAACATATATTTGAGAATTTCTAAGGAAAAATCAGGGTTCATTTGTCTCTATGAACTGGACATGAAAGCATTAATGACAAAACAATTTTCTAACAAATGATTCTTAGAAATAATGTCAGTATCAATCCTAATTTTTAAGCGATTAATAATTTCCCTCGCAGGCCTGGTACGGTCGGCTTGGCTGTAGGGGCATTGCCCCGTGTACCCTGAATGGAATTAAATTTTATTTGAATTTGTTTTTAGGTTTTTTTTAACAAAGTTACAGTAGCATCTGTGTTGAGGATGTACTTAGATACCCTCTTTTAAGTAACACTTATGTATTTGCCAATCAAAATACCCCAAAATTGCAAATAACGATTACATGTCTGCAAGAAAACAGATAATTCATGAGTTAATTACATCACATCGCAGACACTTGAAGATGACCAACCAAAACCATGCTGAGGCATGTTACAGTAGCTATGATATGCTTGTAATTAGGTATGAGTACATGTTATTAATTGAGTTTTGGTTTTTTGTCTCAAAACTTGCAGGAGGTAAAAGGAAGCCACTCACTTTGCCTGATTCATCCCAGATTGTTTGTCTGTTAGTCATCATCGGCAATGAACGGTATCGACCTTGTGTTGCGGGACATTGCGAAAACACAACGATCGGAGGAGACCCTCGTCCGTCGCTGTCCTGAAATTTTGCCGGAATCGATTCCGACCCAAACGCCGCCATTCTATTCGTCAGCATTTGACCGCCCCACTAGCGAGCCGTGCGTTTGTGGCAAGCAATCCGGCACGTTGAACAAGATTCAGGAGGATTGGATCAAGATCCAACTGAAACTGATCGAGGATGGCATGCGCCCTCCTATCCGAATCGATCCTCCCGTGCCAATGTGGAGCAAGCGTCCAGACCTGAACGCGTATCTGCTGAAACCGTTGTTCGTGATCGATCCGGAACGGCAGTATGGCGTCAACGTGACAGCGGGTGCATGCCTATCTTGCAACAAAGTTGGTTTTCTTTTCCGCAAGCAATTCAGTTCCCCGCGTATCATCGATTGCATCGACACCACCGGATTTGCTCTCTATGCTCGATACGTGTGCAAGAAGTCGAAGAGCTCGGGCGGCTGTGGTGCCACGTTCCATGTAATGGACGGGGCCAAAACCGAGAAGTTGATCCCGACACCCATCGTCCTTAACTATCCAGTGCAGCTGTTTGAACAAAGCGCGCATGACGTCGGTCTTGTTCAAATGTCGTACGACTTGTACACGTCCCGTTCCGGCAGTGCTGATGTCGCTAGGGTGATTCGTTGTGCCCGAACAACCCGATACATGCGTCAAGCCGCGCTATATCGTGGCCACGTGTCGTGGTATTTGGAAATGCGCTCTCGGGATGCCGCACTCGGGCAATCGACGTCGCCTCAGGAACCGACAGTGTTTCCAGATTTTCCGTCGTTCTTTCAGCATTGCAACGGGTACAATGGAACTCTCGGGCCAGTGGAATCGACGTTGACAAGCCTGGTCAACGACTGCATTGCTCGCCAACTCCCGTTCTACAAACGAATGGAAGGCGCCATCACCGGGACTCATCTCTCGGCCGACCATCATCACAACGTGCCTGGACGCATGAAATTAACAGATGAGTTCAACGGCAGGAAATTCGCCCCCGTTGCTGGATTGCACTCCGTCATGAACGAGCGCCAACAAATCCTCTCCCATCAATTCACAAGCACAACGGGCAATGCGGAACGTCGATCTGTTAGTCGGGGTTTGCTGAGACGGTACAACGCTTATAGTATTGATACTTCGATGCTCATCATGTACCTGGACAAGTGCTGTGATGATCGGGAATGGCTGGAAGAGTTCGAGAACATCATTGTTCTCCTCGACAATCACCACCTGATCACAAGATACCGGGACAATTCGAACAGCACGGATCGTGCTCGGCACGACCAATTCATGGCTGTCGTGGCCGAAATCATTGTTGGCACTGGACAAGCTCCAATGCGGGAATGCTCCATCATTGAAGCTGAATTGGATGCACTGTTGGATCGCATTAAAAAGTGGGAAATCGAGACTGATGTGCCCTCATCCAAGCGCATCGTGACGAGCAAACTTCTCGCTTGCCACGAGACACAGAAAAAACACATCAGAAATTGCTTAACGCCGCCCGCATCTGCGTTGACTATCGTCGTGGATCGCTTTTTTCGTTCGAGTCTGCGCCGTGGATCAGGGAAGAATGAAAACTTGTGGCGTCATGGACGAGCTATTTGCCCGGAGACCATATCACTGGAAGGAGGGAACTTGTTGCTCCATGCCGTTGTCGCTCAAATCAACTTTCGAGGCGAACTCCAATTTGATCCTCGCTGGGCGTATTTGCCAATCTCTGGGATGCATATCATTCTCACTCAGTATCTTGCACTGTTTCCGACCGATGGCATCACTCCCTCGCCTACGTCTCTGTCGACGATGTTTCACATATTGCCTCTCTCGATTGATGATTGTGACGACGAATTTGGACTGACAACAGCATTTGGACAATCTCTTCCTCAACTACCCGAAATTCCTGCAGGGCAACTGGAATCACTTGGAATGGTCGCGGAATTAATCACCGATAATGCAATTTGGTCGAGTCACACGTTCGATGCGATTGCCCACGATGCCCTTGATGTTGCCGCTGGTGTTGTCGAGCGTGCTCACGATGATCATCATATCGTTGAAGAAGACAATGCTGCAACACGGGATGATGGTGATCCGAACCATGCCGACGACGTTGATCCTTTGATTGGCTCCGAATCAGGCGTCAAATTTAGCAACACACCCCATTCCATTCAGTCCAATCGCAAGCGCCGCAAGCCAGGACCAACATCGCATGAGTGCAGCTCTTCATCGAGTCATCATAAAAAATCTCGCAGCCTCAACGCATCAGGAAATGAACGTCAGTCGGCATTACAAGGGCTTAATCTATGGGAAGCTGTCATGAGCACTTCACCAATGATCAACCCTTTGGAGCGTCGCTTGCTCCGAACGATTGCTATCAAATTTCTTCTGTCCGATGAAGTCCAGGATCTGAAGGATTTCCCTATTGAATCTTTGCATCTTCCTCAATTGCACCGAATCTGGTCTGTTCTAGTCTCAGCTCTGCGTACCACCAATTTTGCTTTCAAACGGTTCATTCGGCCGAAATCAGAACAGGTCTTAAAGCAACACTTGGAGGATATGGTTGCCCAAGCCCGATTCAGATTGCCCATTCAACGAGCAGCGCCCAAACGCAGCATCATTACTGCCCTAAGTCAAGCCGCATCAGTGATTGCTCCATTGCGATCGTCCCATGTTGCCAGTTTCAACATTGTGCAGTTGGAAGAGACTGTGACAACAACTACAACTCGAATCGTCACCTTGGCAACCGGCGCCAATCAAAGTTCAAGTCAACCTCATGCATCGGATCTGCAATCTACGCCCGAACAATTCATTGAAGGGTCATCAGACAATATCATTGATCGACTGGTTCAACAAGAGATTGATGCCGGGCATGCCGGCAACATTCATTGGACCAAAGTGATCGCCCCCGCGTACGCCCGCATTGCTTCCCGTCGTGATGATCTGGTCGAGATGACCCACAAGGAGATTCAGAATCGTTGGGAGTATCTTGCACGTCTCAAGAAGCGTGCGCCATCCACCACATCAGCACGACCAGGTTGTCATTATCGTTTGCAATCGCATTCCGAGGCGGCCCATCAGCACGATGATCCAGGCTCCCTAAATATTTCGCCGTCGCCGCCGGCCGAACTATCAGTTCCAGCCGCATCTCCGACCACCCGGAATTCAAATCAACCGACCTCTTCTACAGTCATCACGACGGCGGAGGAACCTGCTGTGGCCAACACGTCTGCTGCCAACGAGATTGTTTTGCGTCCGCCATTCATGGTCGATCATCAGTTGCCTGGTTTGGATCAGATATTGGCGGCCACCGTCCCCGCCCCATCTGCAGGGGAGCCGTTTTCCCAAGCGGAGAAGGAGCTGCTCAATTACTTGCTGACCAGTCCAGCAGAGCGCTCCCATGTGAAATCGGCGACTGGTGATCAAACGTCTTGGAAGAGTCTAGCCAGGCGTTTCTTGTACTGGGCGCGAGTCGCGCGGGTATTGGGGATGAACCAGTTTCGGGCCCGATCCGATGGGCAGCTCAAGCAAAAGGTCAAGGATGATAACAAGAAAAAGAGCTGCTAGCAGGTAGACAATATTTGGCCTTTGGTTTCATTTCTATCTTCAAAATTTTCGTTCTCAATTATTGAAATTTTCCTTCTTCTAATCTCACTAGGCTTGTTGAGGTGACTCAAGCTTGAGAAGATCAGACTTTCACAGTATGCTTGATTTCAAGTCCCAAATTCCAATTCTGCAAGGTATACCATATAATATTTTTATCGAGTTTAAAGCTTTGAGAAGTTGAAGAGGTATACCTTTTCATAGATTCACGCATCCATTTTTGTTTCCAGGACAACTTCAAGAGGTGAAGGGTCTTCATAGCAAATCCTTGATATCATATACTAAAGTTCTTGACTTGGAACCAGCACATGTTCCAAGTTTGATTTCTAGTGCTATTGTTCTAAGACATTGTGGTGGACAGCCATTTTTTGTAATAAGAAGCTTCTTAACAGAGGCATTGCATCTAGATAGAACTCACCATGTTTCTTGATTGAATATTGGTTCACTTTATGAATCTGAGGGTATTTCATCTGCCGAGGCTGCATAGTGTTTCCATGATTATTTTCTTGCTCTAGTTTACTGATTTATTTTTTTAGTTCTCACCTTAAATTGAATTTCTGGTTTCGCCATCGACTTTGCCATCTGCATTTCATATTCAAACGCAGGATATTCTTGATCTTGGAAGGTATGCTTCAGTAGTAATAGTGAATGGTTTGACTGATTACAATCACCCTTGTCAAATAATGGTTGACCCGATAGAGGGTGCAACCTGTAATTTTGCGAACTTATGGGGGAGGTCCCGGAAAATGGCCCTAAAATTTAGCACTATAAACTTGAATGAGTTTTTTTTGGTAATTTCAAAAAGGAAATGGAGGTCCAAGTAATTAACCCTTTAATTATATTACTTTCATTGAATCATGTTTTGTATTGATAGCAACTCAGTGGAAAAAATGCTCCAGGTGCTGGTCCATCAATGGTGAAGGCAGAGAGATCATCAGGTTTGTACAAGTTCTAATTTTAAGCATCGTTCAATTTTTTTGAACTCTTAATGTCTGATTGTTGATAAATTTGTCATTTCCAGTGGGCCAGGAAATTCATGATAGATTTGCCGGGGCAGTCGAAGCATTCGCCAGAAGAATTGGTTCAGGATCTGCTCGTCACCTTGGCAACCAACGCCAATCAAATTTAAAGTCAACCACATGCATCGGATCTGCAATCTACGCCCGAACAACTCAAACTGCTATGCTGCATACGACGACGATTGCTGAGAACTCTCCCGAGAAGAAGACGTGGAAGATGAGGTTGTCTAATACAATTTAGTACGTAGGTACACCAGAAATCCTCTCATCAATTAAGTATGTTTTGGGTATGATAAGTGGATGAATGAAGGGTCATTATGCCACTACACAAATGATTGGACAAATCTCAATTCCAAGATCACTGCTTCAGAGTGTTTTGCCAGTGAAACCTGCTTTTCTGAGTCATCAGACTTACAAAAAATGTTGATTTTAATCACATTATTCAGTCTGTTAATAAGCAGCTATAAGATGCAACTGATGTATATTTGGAGTTCATCAACCAACGGCTTATTCTCTGTTTAATCTTGCTGGAAGGTTATTCAAACTCAATCGAATTTTGTCAAGTTCTCTTGGATTTGGTCCTCCATAACTCCTACAATTACTCTCGCAAATAGGCGGAAAAACCCCACTTCATAGGGAAAAAATAACTGAATTTACATATTACTGCCTTCTTTTGTGCCAACAATTACTTCAAATTTTTTTGTATGTATATTGGTAAATGATTTTGATATATTTAATCTTCAGATTTTTGGGCTGGTGCAATCATGAATGGTTTTAAATATTATTTTTTTCATGCCAGTATCAAAAAGATGAAGTCTTTACACATTTTTACACTCTTAAACATCCAACTTACCGCGCAAGTTCAATGTCTGGGAACCAACATGCTTTTCATGGTCCTTTGTTATTTGAAACCTCCTTCACTTGTTTTTTAGGTTAGTATCATTGTTGATGTTGAATGATGCCAATATCTAGGTTCATATAGATATAATGCAATCACCAATTTGATTTTATATGCCTGTATTTTTATGCTTTGACATATATATTATGACTATTTAATCAATCCACTCATATTCATTAACTGAATATGGACAACAATACTGTTTCTACTACTATTATTAGTGGTTTAACCCCAATTTGATTGAGGTTGATCATGATCTTTTTAACAATTGTCACAAATTTCAATTTTAAAAAGCTTTCTTTGCAGATTGGTAATAAAGACAGAAAAGCTTGCTTATTTCGAGCAAATTTATCGAAGCAGAGAAGTGAGTCAATCTTATATAACCTCTATTTACACAACCATGTTTTCTCAGCTATAGGAGATAAACATCTTCTTTGAGGATGCGGGTGAGGTACCCTTTGTTTTCAGTTTGATGTTTTTTTTTTGATGTTTTTTTTTTGAATTTTTTTAATATTTAAATCTATTCATTTTGTGAGTATTGATGTGGCATGAGGAACTTGAAGGTTTGACCTCCCGTTATGATCCAACAATTTGAGCTTCCTGAAAAGTTTGGGCATGGCATAAGATGTTTTTGCTCGGGTTCTGAATTAGAGTCAATTTTAAGAGGCGCGCATAAATTGAATTGCGTGTGGAGCAGGTGCGGCGCGAAGAGCCAATGTCATGCAAGAATTTGCGTTCAAAATTGTTGTGCGAAAATCATGTATGGGCCTGTGTTGTTCAAGTCAACTGAAGGTCTGAAGCTATTTGATTGACTTCATGTGGGATAGTTTGAGCAAATGAAGTGAGAAAAATGTTGAGGGGGAAAGGAAGGGAATTCTAGTGATGTAGGAGAACATTTTAGTTGTGTTGAAAGCATCTCATGTACTGAACATTTATATACTGAAAAATCTCTTTATCCTGTAGTAGATTTAGGTCATTCTCACCAAATAAAAATGAGATTGACGAGATTTTTCAATCTCATGTATCGTCTCGAGCTGATCTCTTATGCAAATGGTCCACTTTATTGCTTATAATTCCCAAGTTATTAAGAATCACGAAGACTCCATTTAGCGCGAAATTTTTACTCCAAAGAGTTTGGTCAAAATTGCCTATGTCATAGAATGTATGTTTGGCATGACAATGGTTAAGACCATCGCCAAGAATGATTGTTTATAACATTATCCTTATTTAATTGATCATGACTAATATATATTTAATTGATTATATTTTTTACTACAACAAACTCAAAATGCAAGGTTTGGAAGAAACTGTGTTTTTTACCTGCCGGAGCATGGCAGCTCCCCAAACAGGGACTTAACTTTTTTTTCCTTGTTAGGATAGAGCATGAGGATATGTTCACATATCTTATAAATTTCATAACCACAAATTTAATGTGAAGTTTTCTAGTAAATTGCAGTTGAAAAAAAATTGAATGTTTAGTTCGAGTGTTTGACTGCAACAGTTTCCGAGTTGTGGAAACTCTTTATCCAGGCAGCAAGGCCACCTCCTTTGATTCATGGTTTGAAATATAGTGTTCAAATGGCTGCTTCCCAGTTTCCGGGTTATCGTCGTCACTCGATTGATGCTGATATAAGAGCTCTAGTCCTGAGATTTGGCGAGGATTGCGTGCTAGTTTGGTCAAATGATAAGAATTTCATGGCTTTTCTGAGTGAGCCTGCAACTGCAACGAGACTGATAGACAACATCTCAACTTCTTCAGGTGCAGCCGTGGTGGTAGAGGCTCTGGGCATGTCTGCATAGGCTTTGCCCATGATTGTCTTCTCTATTTCTCCCTCTCCCCCCTTTTCTTCTCTCCCCCCTCTTTTTCTTTCTCTTCCCTCCCCCCTCCCCCCTTTTTTCCCCCTCATACCAGAGTACAACCCGGCGGCCCCCCCCCCCGCCTTGGTGGTTAACGGGTGATTACCGGCGGCGGTATTTTTTGAAAGGGTGGCCTCCCATGATCCTCCTATTGTGGAGAAGATCATGAGAAGTGGATTCACCGATCAAACCTTCACATCACCCAATTTAAAATGAAACTTGAGAGAGAAAGATGAGATAGCTGGTTTATATGTTGAACAAAATATTATGTCCATTCAAAAAACTCTGTAAATCCATGAAGTAAAAATTTGCATGTGTAGGCTGACATTAGAAAAATAAACATACAGTAGAAAAATAAGAACGCATATATGCGCAAAATACTGACCATGGGACACTTCACATACAATCAGTTGATTTTAGATGAGATGCTTAAATCCTAAAATGATTTCAGAATAGGCTAAGCTCAACAACACACTCTCACATCACCCAATTAAAAAAGAATTGTAAGCTACAAACATACGCATGAGGGGGGCGTGTTGAGAATAATGTTCGACATCGGGAGACTCGTAGAGTGCACAACTGCACATTATGCACTAAATATGAATCGTAAGCAAGCTGCAATCAAGTGTTCAAAATCACTCAACTCTTGCTAAAGATTACAAACGCAGAAACATAATTTATAGACCATAAAACTTGGATTGCTACCATGCTCTTCACAGTCACGGGGACTGAAGGAAATGATTGTAGAACCAATAAAATGGCGATCAATCACGAGAAGAGTGACCGATATTCATCAGCCTCGCGAGCCATTTCTTCGAAGGACCTATCCTTCCTGTCGACGTCGAGATCGAGCTTCTCTTTCAGCTCCTTCTCCTTCCCGTCGATCTGTTCGGTTATTCAGTTAGCATGCGGAAAGTCAAATGATTGAATAGAAATGTGGCTAGAAAATAATAGTGTCAGCACGCTTACGGCATCATAAATTTCATCATTTTTCTCAAAATCACCACTTCTCCGGGGGATGATGTGGATGTGCACGTGAGGAACCGTCTGTCCGGCTTGGGGTCCATCCTGAGATATGTGAAAGAAGAAGAATTTTGTAATGTTTAACAAAAAGTCCACGGAAAACTCGAGTGATAAGGAGGAATTGTTAACAAAAATGCTGGTTAATAAGGAAGAATTGTTAGCCTCACATCAATAGATTCATTCAAGGCCGCACGATATAATAAACATGTGCACTTAATATAGATTCTAAGACTCTCCACCAGCAATTAATCGATTTTTGGTTCAGAAGCATAAGTTCTAACATGGTACATGAGCTGGCTGTTGGGGGGCTGTCATATTGGAAAACTCAAGTAAAATTGATCACTCAATATAAATCATGGGTCACTCCACATACAACCAATGGGATTTGGGAATCTACTTTCTAACATTGACCATATAGAATTTGACTAAAAGACAACTAATACTTATGAGAGGCTTACAGAAAAGAAGTTCATAAATGAGAAAGTCCATATTCACCAGACATCTCCTAAGCCTCAATATCACAGTATGACGAAATTGAAGGGTGTGAAGAAATAAAAACTTTCACATCACAGTATTAATACAAGCAGAATGGTTAAAACACCTGAATAGCAAAGGTCAGAGACGATGCTTTGAGATGGCGCTCCAATTTACCACCAACTTCCTTTGCAACGAGCCATAGATCACTCGTTTCATCCGCGGAGAGATCAACAAAGCGTTTAATTTCACGCCTCGGGCATACAAGCACATGTAAACACAGTTAAGGTTAACTTTGAGCACAAGTGTACTCAATAATATTCGATTGATCAATAATATTCGATTGAAAAGAATCGCACATGCCCTCATACAAAGATCTACTAACATTCTGTGCATTAGTAAATTGAAGTTCCAACAAGGAGAAAAGTTGGTCATACAAGCATTCTATTTGATGTTAAACAACAACAACAACACTCAAGCCTTTATCCCACTATAGTGGGGTCGGCTATATGGATCCTTGGTCGCAATTGTGCCCTATCTTTTGTCATAATCTCACTACTACCTAAGTACATCATGTCTTTCCTTATAGTTTCATTCCAAGTCTTTATTGGTCTACCCCTCCCTCGTTTAACATGCCTAGTGACTAGACTCTCACAACGCCTAATAGGTGCCTCTAATGGTCTCCTTTTGTACATGTCCAAACCATCTTGGTCGAGCTTCTCGCATCTTCTCTGCAATTGGTGCTACTCCTGTCTTATCCCTGATACATTCATTCCTAATTTTATCAAGTCTCGTGTGTCCAGACATCCACCTAAGCATTCTCATATCCGCAACTCCCATTTTTTGCTCATGTACACAATTCACTGCCCAACACTTAGAACCATAGATCTACTAACTACAATTATATGTTATAAAATAGAAAAATAACATAAAAAAGAGATACAAAATGAGTCATTTATACAAAATGATACATTGCAAAATATATTTAACAGCATTCTATTTGATGTTAGATTATCAAAAATATATAACTTGTCAAAAATATATAACAAGGAGAGTAGACAGTATTTTTTTTTTAAAGAAAACTTCAGAAATTTAATTATATAAATGAATTAAGGAGATGCGCATGTCTCTGCGCGTGTGTTTCTGAGAGAGTTTGCGGGTAGATTGAAAGGCTCATGAATGCCCTCAATCACATGAGTTCAAATAAGACACTTTCTTCACAAAAGGATATGACCTGCAAAAGTTCCAAATAACACTATTTAGTGTAGAAATAGCAGATATGGCATTTATCATTAACATTCCATAAACACTACAGCAGCATATAAGGCTATACATGAATATTCAACACAAGATTTAGATGCAAGTGGAACAAAATCTATGATAGATCACTACGATCATCATTAGCCTTATCGAAAGTTTTTAGAGTCAGTCATAGGAAACATTTAGCACAACTCATTACTAATATCCAAGTATTTAGGGTGGATCTTATGAGTCCACCCTCGCCATACACTTCTATGGAGTGTGGGTGTGGAGTTAACTCTAGCTTATATATGACGGAGTAATTTAAAACATTACTTATCATAAACAGGATTATAAATTGATATATTACAAGCACTAAAAAAATAGCAATGAATAAGGCTCCGTTTGGGGGGACTTATTTTCACCGATCAAGCTGTTACGACCGCATGAACCGGACCTTAATTAAGATCCGGTTCATGCGGTCGTAACTGCTTGAGCGGTGAAAATAAGACCCCCCAAACGGAGCCTAAGACAATCTAGCTACAGAAAATATAATTGAACATACATCTAATAAAAAAATGGAGTTAAAAGTGAAGCATGACAGAGCATATTCTTTTTGCAAAATTTTCCAAACAGAAATTAATCAGCATAGTCACCTGGGCATATAAGCACAGGAGTTAAAGAACCAGATGACCAAAAGGCATACCCTGGCTGCTAGATCGGCCACTATCTTTTTTAACATTCTCTAAGTTCTACCTGATTTTCGCTCGAATCACAAATACCAATCTGCTCTGAAATCAAGTGATTATGAGACCTACCAAACAAATGGTCATTGGCCGATGAAGGGGATCAAAGGACTCACTACTTGGCTTCTTGTTCTTCCTGCGAGGCCAGCGAAGATTTCCTATGATGTTTGGGCAGTTGGACTTACGGAGAAGCAATGGATGTGAAGAAATAAGGCACTAGGTGAACGACAACCGCTGCTCTAGGATTTGCCTGTGGAGATCGACAACCCGGTTGGTTGTTTCGAGGGGACTAGTAAGCTGAATCGGGGACTGATCGGCTACATCTAGGGCCTATCTCTCAACCTAAGAAAGAGGAATTGCCGATAGGTTTTCGCGCTAGCGTCTGTATCTGGGTGTCTTCTGCGAGAGGAACTGGAGTGCACAACAGCTACGGTGCAAACTTTGGTGTCATTTGGGATGGGAAGGATAGTGGTTGTCTATCTTGAAGACAAAAGAAGGCGATCCAGAGTTTGTGTGGCTAGGGAACTGTTGGATTGAATTGAGCCATAACACATGTGTCAATCAAAGAGAGGGACAACTGGACGGGAGAAGATCTAACGATCTCACAGGAGATGGATCTAACGACTATTCGGGGTCATTCTAAGCGCGACGACTTTTGAAGCATACGAGTCTGGGATGGGAGGTGCTATCCCTTGGAACGAGTGCTAGTAAATGTGGCTTCTTACATAATGTTGCGGGAGGAAGCAGAGATTCAATGGACACTTCAACGTGGATATGAATCGAGACGCTTTGATACCAAATTATGATCAGAAGATCTCAAATCATACCTAAGAGAGAACTTCAACAAGGAGATAAGAAAAAAATTCTTTCTTCCCTTTTCAAGGGCCAAGTAATTTTCCCCAACCGCCTTGCAAAATTAGTTATTACCCAAAATTCTAATTAGCTAATAATTCACAAAAATAAAATTAAACATAATAGGATGGTAAAAAAACTGAAGCAATCAACGCCACATCTTATGTTTATGCATCTTTATGTTTGTTACATTTGTATCCCGCATATTTCTGGTCACGGTGAGTTTGTTTGCACTTTATATCTGCACATGCCAAAATTTACATCAAATACAATCCGCTCAGTTTCAACTTAATTTGTTGCTTTACCATTAATGAAACAAAAAATAGTTTATAGATGGCAATTTAAAGGGGTTTGGAAAATAAAGGAAACATTACAAAACAAAAATGATTTCGTCTCATAACCTCTGCAGATTAAATCCCCCAGCCCCCTCCACCAAAGCACGTTGACCCCCTACTCTGTCCCCCGCTGCCATGATTCCCAATCCCGAGCAAACTCAGGCTCGAGAAGCGAAGCTCGGGCGTGCATCCAGTGGCCACAAATAACCTTTTCGGTGGATGGAAACATAGATCCTCGTTCGGCTGCTTCAAATACAACAATTCCTCCCGCTGATTTTTAGAGCCAACCCCCTCCCCCGTGAACAACTAATAGTTGTAAGGTTGTAAGGAACAATAAAGAGATCTGACAACGGTAGATCAAGAAGGTTTTGGACACGAATCCAACAATCGAAATCCGATATTAGTGAAAGTGGAAAGATATTGGGAGGATTAGGGTTTGAAGAAGGAAAAAGATGGAGGTTCTCGGCACCGAGGATTACCACTCCTCTCGCGATACCTCACAATCCATGGAGTCGCGCACATACACGGTCAAGGGAGGAGGTGAACTTATGGAGTCGATAAAACAGGCTCGAGGAGAAGGCGTTGAGGGAGGAGGCACATAGGCTGGATCGAGGGAGGGGGTTGCGTTGAGCAAGCAGTCGTTGCCGATTTCGTTGCGGGTTCAGGAGAGAGTTCCGTGAAATTAAGGCTGGCTTGCACTTATAAGTTTTTTAGTACGAGAGAAATTAGGCTGAGAGGGGGGTGGATGGAAGGGAGGGAGTGGAGATGCTTGGGAGGGTGGCTGGGGGGACAAGGTTTGTAAGCCTTGGAGGTGCCTCGAAGGGGGGGGGGGGGGGGGGAAACAGGGCTGGAGAGAGAAAAAAGGTTGTGGTGACTTGAGCGGGCCGCTAGGGTGAAGTGAGGGGCTTAGACAGGGCTCAATTGAGGTCGTCGAAGGTAGGGATGGTTGCGGAAGGTGACTGAAAAGCATCTCCAGACAGCTGGATACGTTTCTAAGCATCTAGAATGAGTTAGCCTGGTTGTATCAGGAGAAATTGTGGTTAGTCTAGGCATTGTAAGGCTTGTACGCGTTCCGGCGAGGCAAATCCAAGAATCGACACTAGGTGTTGGGTATTGTCTCCACAATAACCCAGATTTGCATGAAGTCACTCTTTGCACTAAGATGAATTAAGGTGTATTTGACATGTGTATTCTAGTTGTGTGTTTGCAGATTCTCAGTTCTAAGTGTAGACCAATGTCAGTGTACAGTGGGTCAGGAACACAGGACCACTCAGTGTAATCCCTCACTGGGTGATCCAAAGTGTTGACTCATGTGTAGCCTCTCAATTGGGATACACTTCATATTCAAACTTTGGAATACAAGATGGAGACAAGACCAGGAGGAGATCTTACATGGAATTCTTAAAGAAAATTTTTCTAAGTCCATCTCTCGAGAAATTCCTTCAAAGTTCTCGAGAAGTAGTACATAGTTCTCGAGAGGCTCAGACTTTACTTCTCGAGAAGTCGATAGAGTTCTCGAGAACTAGACTAGAAGTTCTTGAGAAGTCGATAGAGTTCTCGAGAACTACTTAACAAAGTTCTCGAGAAGTTTTCAGTTCAGAATTTTTCTTTAGCAATTGACTCTAAGTAAAGTTCTCGAAAAGTTCTGACTAAGTTCTCGAGAAGTGCTAACCAAGTTTTCGAGAAGTTTCTTTTAAGCTCTCGAAAAGTTCTGTTAAGTTCTCGAGAAGTCCTATATCAGTTTTCGAGAAGTGTTTTAGTTGTCGAAAAGTCAGCATAGTTCTCGAGAACTATAATTCCAAGTTCTCGAGAAGTCCAAGGCCATTTCCAGAAGTTCAGTGATCGAGATCCTGCCATAATTTTCGAAAGGTCAGTACATAGTTCTCGAGAACTATTTCGACCTCTCGAGAACTAAGTACTTCCTTTTCCAGAAAATTCTCTAAGTCCAGTTTTGACGGAGATTTCGAATTAATCTTTTCTGATTGGTCCACGTGTCATCCTTAATTATGATTATGACCGTTGGAGATCACCTATAAATAGGTCCTTTCAGATTTGACTAAGAACACAAGTTATTACAGAGAAAATACGATAATCTCGTCCGTCGTCGTTAAGAAAGAATTCCTGAAAACCTAATCTCTCGATCGTCCGGCCGCCGCCGCCATTAGCGTTTTCTGGAAGAAAGCTTTGGATCGACGTTCTCTCAAGGGCTGCTACCTAGATCGATCCAAGATCAAGAACAATCATCCGATCCGATCGTGCTTCAACGACTTGTGGATTTTTTGTTGATCGTGGTGATTTCAGATCTCAGTTTCTTGGAAAACAGTCCAGCCTTCTTCTACCTTTCCTGATCAAGCCTAAAGTTCTCAACGAAGAAGACGAAGACCAAGATCCAGATCTGAGATATTTTTGTTTGTAACTTTTATTCAAACAACTTTCTTTGTAGGAGATTTATCTCTGAGTGGTAGGAAGTTTTATCTTCCGAGTGTAGATCCCTTGTGGATTGAGTTTGTAGGAACGTTGTTCCGAGGCGTAGGATTGGTTTGCAATCCGAGATAGTGGAGTAGCCGGATCTAGTGATTTGCTAGAACGGTGAGGTAAAGTGGACGTACCCAAGGACGGGGAACCACTATAAATCTTTTGTGTCCTTCTGTGATTGCTTGATTGCGTGCGCTAGATCTCTAAATTTTTATTCCGCAAACAAACACACGATTCACCTATTCACCCCCTCTAAGTGATTTAGGTCAACAACTTTCACTTTCAATTGGTATCAGAGGGAGGTTGATCGTTAAAAGAGGTTAACACCTTGATCAAGTTTCTGTTTCTGAAAGTTGTTACTCAATCTAGCAATGGACAAAGTCAAAGATTTCGCTAAGCTTCCCATGTGCACAAAGAACAATTTTCCCATGTGGAAAGAAAGAATTAAATTCTTCATGGAAGCTGTGGACCCCCGGATCTTCATGATTGTTGAAGAAGGTCCCCATGTTCCTATGACCGTCTCCACCAGAGATCCAACCAAAAAGGTTCCTAAGAAATTGATGGATCTGGACAAGGATGAGATTGCACTTGTCTCTTTGGACAAAAAAGCTAAAAACATTATAGCAAGTGCAGTCGATGACTCAATGTTGCAAAACCTGATTCACTGCCAATCGGCTAAAGAGATGTGGCAATCTCTAATTACTCTTATGGAAGGCACTGAAGAAGTGAGGGATGATAGAAGGTCCCTTCTGAACCAGAAATATGAAGCCTTCAGACAAGGACCAAAGGAGACCATTGCTGACACCTTTGAAAATTTCTTCAAGATAGTGAATGGCCTAAGAGTGTATGGCAGATTCTTCACAAATGGAGAGCTGAACGATAAATTTCTGAGATCTCTCACCAAGGAATGAGACAACAAAGTCTGTGTCATTCGGGAGTTTGGGAGACTAGCAGAGACAGATCCACAAAATCTGTTTGGGAAGCTGATGTCCTATGAACTGCAAATAAACTCCAGGAAAGCTGAATAAGAGAAAAGTCGCTTCTCGTTGAAAGAGAAGCCTACTGCATTAAAGGCTGACAGTTCAAGGAAGGGCAAAGCTACCCAACCAGCACCAGCTCAAGAAGTCAGTGAAGAAGAAAGCTCCGAGCCAAGCTCCTCAGGATCAGAACTATCTGATGGAGAGTTCTCACTACTTTCACGACAGTTCAAGAAATTCTTGAACAAGAAGAAGCAATGGAGAGGCAAGGATGCCTCATACCGAAGATCACGACACGACAATGATCAAAGAAAGAAAGGCTCGGTAGCCATGACAGGTATAATTCTAAACAGAACAAACAGATTTCTACTGACATCGTTTGCTACTGTTGCAACAAGCCAGGTCACGTCATAGCTGACTGCCCCCACAAAAAGAAGGAAGGTGGCAGAAGAGAGGAAAAGAAATCCTCATACCATAAGAAGAGAACTGAGAAGAGCTTGGTGGCCAAGAAGGGCAAAACTCTCAGTGACTCTGACTCATCTGAGTCAGGTGAAGAAGAGGAAGCCTACTTTGGCCTCATGGCCCAATCAGATGATGAACAAGAGCCCCAGTTTACTGGGGAGGTAAATTATCATACTCCTCTCTCTGAATCTGAAAGTTCTAAACATGAACATGAGGACAGCTCTTCTGACGATGAGTCTGAACTTATGGCCCAGTACAAGAAGTTAATCATAACTTACGACAAGTGTCGTCGAGTTGTGAAAACTCAGGCCAAAGAGATTAAGTCTCTAAAGGATTCTGAGAGCAGCCTGAGAGAAGAAGTCGCTAAGACTAACACTCTTCAGGAGAACTTCAATCTTGCTATGTAGGAATACAATCAGGCTCTCAAGCACCTCGACCTTAAAGATGAAATCATCAAAGAGTTGGAAAAACAACTCGAGGCTGAGAAGAAACTTGTTGAAAGTTTCTCTAAGCCTAAGACAGTTCTTCCACTCGTTGCTGAATTCTCAGCTAGGGCCAAAGGAGCTGGACTAGGCCATATTGCCGCTCCTAGTAAATCTTCTAGGAGAAACAAGGCCAAGAAAAAGAATAAGAATGTCAAGAAGGCCTTAGCCGAGGAAAAAGGGAAAGCTCCTTTGGAGCCAGTATCATTCAAGAAAGTTATCTTTCATACGAACGAATTCGACTATGAGTCCACCTATGGACACTTCTCTAGGCCGATCCCGGAGAAGCCCAAGTCAAGGTACCAAGGTTGGACCCGCCCCCGTAACTTTGGCGAAAGTGTCTTTAAGGCACCTTATGAAGAAGTGATTCTTCAGGGCTATGGTCCCTATGTTCATGGTCACAACTTCCAGAAACCACCAAAAGTAAAACCTATTGTTGAAAGGCCTCCAAAGGAGAAGAAATCATGTGATTGCCATCACCTTGAAGCATCTTCCTCAAAGAATGTCATTCCTGCAAGACCATCACCTCAGATGATCAAGCAGGAGTATCCAAGACAAAGATACAACAGGTTCGACTGTTGGTGCTGTGATAGAGTTGGTCACTTTGTCACAGATTGTTGGTTTAATCCTAGAAATGCTGCAACTCCTCAAGTTGACAACATGAGAATAACCACTCATGAGGCTAATACTCGTAGGGGGAGCAATCTAACCCGAGACCAAGGACCCAAATATGTTTGAGTTCCTAAGGCTAAGTAATTATGATTGCAGGTATGTCCAAAGACCACCAAAATGCCAATCTGGTACTTGGACAGTGGATGCTCTCGGCATATGACCGGGACGAGGAGCCTACTCCAGAATTTTTCACCGGTGTTGAACGGACAAAAGATCATCTTTGGAAGTTCAGACCGAGGAATTACCAAAGGCTACAGTATGATTACTAACGGTAGCGTATCCTTTTCCGATATAGCCTATGTTGAAGGATTGGAACACAATCTCATCAGCATAAGCCAACTATGCGACAAAGGATACGTAGTTGAATTCCACGCTGACAAGTGCTTGATAAAATCTGTTGACAATATGGAAACAATTCTATCAGGCACTCGAAGCAGGAATGTGTTTTGCTTAAATTTTATTTGTATAGATTCTTCCACACCAGTGTGTCTTTTGGCTAAAGATAGTGCGTCTCTCGTTGACCAATGACACAAGAGACTAGCACATATTAATTTTAAAACTATAAATAAATTATTCTCCAAGAACTTAGTGCGTGATGCCCCGAATGTCAAGCATGTCAAAGAGAGACCTTGTCATGCATGCGTAAAAGGCAAGCAAACAAGGGCTACCTTCAAAAGCACTATAGGCAAAAACTCTAACAGGTGTTTACACCTGCTACATATAGACTTGTTCGGTCAACTGCAAGTTAGAAGCTTAGGAGGTAAGGATTATACGTTGGTTATTGTTGATGACTACTCGCGTTTTGCGTGGGTGTTCTTTCTGAAACACAAGTCAGATACCTTCGATATCTTTACTAATTTTGTCAGGCAAATCCAGAATGAATACAACTGTTCCATAGTCAAAATCAGAAGTGACAATGGAACAGAGTTCAAATCTGGAGCCATGACAGAATTCTGTGAAAGCCTAGGTATCTTTCATGAGTTTTCCTCTCCCCGTACTCCACAGCAAAATGGAGTAGCCGAGAGAAGGAACAGAACACTCATAGAGGCCTGCAGGACCATGCTAAGTGATGCTTCACTACCAGAGTACTTCTGGGCAGAAGCGGTCAATACTGCATGCCACGTGCAAAACCGAGCCCTCATAAACAAGAACCATGATAAGACACCTTATGAACTTCTAAAAGGCAGGAAACCACCCATCTCATATTTTAGAATTTTTGGCTGTAAATGCTTCGTGCTTAACAACGGCAAGTATCATACTACCAAGTTCAGTGAGAAGAGTTTTGAAGGTATTTTTGTAGGATATAGTAGCCATAGTAAGGAATATAAGATTTTTAATAGAAAAACCCTGGTCGTTGAAGAATCGATACATGTTGTATTTGATGAGACGAGCTTGCTGCAAAGCGAATCGTCTAGTGTGCGCATTGAAGCTGCAGGTACAAGAATTAAGGAAATCAACTTGGATGAACCCACCAAAGATAGAAATGAACAGTTCATCGAGATCACCTCTCCAAACCCCATTGAAGAGGCAGCTGATCAAGATGAGGAGATTGTCCAAGATGATGAAGTCACACCAATGGCTGAAGAACTTCCAGATACCAGAGATCCTGAGCTCAGACACCTAAAGGATCATCCTATGGACCAAATCATAGGAGACCGTCGAGGTACAGCTAACGAGAATCTTTATCTAAGCTTCCTCTCGCATGTTTACCAAAGAAGTTCAAGCGCTGCAAGGTGTGGACACTTGTTCCCAGACCCAAAGATAAAAACGTCATCGGAACAAAATGGGTCTATAGGAACAAGATGGACGAGGATGAGACGATCATAAAGAACAAGGTCAGACTCGTTGCTAAAGGATATCGTCAAGAAGAAGGGATCGATTTTGACCAGACCTACGCTCCAGTGGCAAGGCTGGAGGCCATCAGACTGTTTCTAGCATACGCTGCACTGAAGGGCTTCACCGTCTACCAAATGGACGTGAAGTCCGCCTTCCTAAATGATAACATAAAGGAAGAAGTGTATGCGGAACAGCCCCCAGGTTTCGTTGATCCTAACCATCCTGATTATGTTTATTTATTATCGAAGACACTGTACGGTTTGAAACAAGCCCCTCGGGCTTGGTACGAAACGCTGTCTAGCTTTCTCCTCGAGAATAAATTCATGAGGGGAAATATAGACAAGACATTGTTTCTCAGGGAAATTAAAGGCAAGATTTTGCTAGTGCAAATCTATGTCGATGACATCATATTTGGCTCTACTGACGACAACCTCTGCAAAAAGTTTTCCAAACTTATGCAAGAGAAGTTCGAAATGAGCAGTATGAGAGAGCTGAAGTATTTTTTAGGACTTCAGGTGAAACAATCTGAAGATGAGATCTTCATCTCTCAGACCAAGTTTACCAAGGAGTTACTTAAGAAATTCGGAATGAAGAGTGCAACCTCTATGAGGACTCCAATGGCCTCAGCTATGTCTCTGGACAAGGATGAGAAAGGGAAACCTTTCGATGAAACCAAGTATAGAAGCATAGTTGGATCCTTGCTCTACCTTACTGCTAGTAGACCAAATATAATGTTCTTCACATGTGTCTGTGCTAGATTCCAAGTGAACTGTAAGGAATCTCATTATACTGCTGCAAAGCGGATCTTGAGATACCTTAAAGGTACACCAAATCTTGGCTTATGGTACCCAAGAAGCAATGACAGTGAGCTAATTGGTTTTTTCAGATGCTGACTTTGCAAGAAGCAAAGATGACAGGAAAAGCACATCAGGGACGTGTCAGTTCCTAGGAAGAAGACTCATTTCATGGAGCAGCAAAAAGCAAAACTGTGTCGCAATCTCAACGGCCGAGTCAGAATACATTTCTGCCGGTAGTTGTTGTGCACAGTTACTTTGGCTGAAGCACCAACTGGAGGATTATAACATGAAGATCAAGGATATTCCCTTGTTCTGTGACTCCTCCAGCGCCATCGCAATCGTAAACAACCCAGTCTCACACAGCCGGACTAAACACATCGAGCTGCGATACCACTTCATCCGGGAGCATGTGGAGCAAGGGGATGTAGATCTGAGGTATGTGCCTACAGATCGGCAGGTTGAAGATATCTTCACCAAGCCGCTGGACGAGACCAAGTTCAATTTCTTCAAAACTGAACTTGGGTTGCTGAACAAGGAGGATTAAGCCAAAGTAGTCAGCTTAAAGGCTCAAGAATCAAGGATTCACCTTAAAGGTCAGATTTTACTAAGTAGACGAGAGTTCTCGAAAACTCACTTAAATTTCTCGAAAAGTTGAAGTCACTTCTCGAAAAAATAAGTCAACTTCTCGAGAGGCAGAAAATTGCTCTCGAAAAGTGTCTTAAGTTCTCGAAAAGTCCTTTAACTTCTCGAAAAGTTCACTGAAAGTTCTCGAGAACTAGTTCTCGAGAAGTCCATCAGTACTCCGAGAACTCTGGAGGCCAGTCTTCGAAAAGTCACTTTCTGTCTCGAAAACGTTGGATCCCAGTTCTCGAAAACTTTCTAAACTTCTCGAAAACCTCTCGGCCACTTCTCGAAAAGTTAACCCTACTTCTCGAGAGCTGGACTGACCTTCCGCCGAAATTTCTCAACTCTGTAATTTCGTAAATTTCATGATTTCTGCCCAAATTTACGGTTAATTAGACTTATAATTAACTTAATTAGGATACTATATATATCTAAATCCCTTTAGAATCGGAAATCAACCGTCATTTCAAAACTTCTCCCACACCTCTTCATCTTCCGCCGACCGAAACCTCCGTCTCTGCTGCTGTCTCTCCGCTCAGTTCGTCGCATTCTTCATCGCAAATGGCTTACAGTTCTAAGATAGTGATTGGGAGTGAACTCGTGGTTGCAGGCATGGCCGACATCTCCGACGACTTCAAGAATTTGCTGATACTTCTCGAGACAACAAGTCTCATGTTCGTTCTATCAGAGCCAGTGAAGATAGTATTTCCAGAGGTAGAAGAGTTCTTCAAAAATGCCAAGATAAGGAGGAATGGGAAGATTTTGAAGACTAAGGTCAAGGGAATTAAGATAAAACTTGACAAGCATAAAGTTTCTCAACTTCTGAAATTACCTATTGTGGATGAGGAAGATGACCTCACTCCAGAGGATTATGACAGGGCCTATTCCTTCTGTGGAATTCCATTGGAATACAACTCCCTTAGGAGAAATTTGCTAAATGATGTGGGCAAACTCCTCGCTGATATCATTGGGAAAATACTATGGTGCATCACAGGTTCTGTAAGTTTGATCTCACACGATTTGTTTGGAGTTATGACAGCTGTAATCTGCAGGAAGAGTTTTCAGTTTGGAATGATGATCTTTGAAATGATAAGGGATAGCATTCATGAACCAAAGTTTGCAAGGAAAATCTCATTGCTGTTGAGTGAGATTGATCCAGTAACTTTCAAAATCTCCAAAGGTACACCAGTCCATCATCTGAAGAAAATCTCTGTCACCTCAATCCAAAGATGAGAACTAAAGTTGAAGAACCCTAGACAGCTAGCCAAGGAAGTTGATGCTACTGTCACAGAGGTCAGGACTCCATCTCCACCTCAACATCATGTTGCTGAACCATCTGGTGCAGCAACAGAGGGGGAGCCTGCACCCTCTACCTCAGTCCTAAGGATACCTACTCCACCAGAGAGCCCCAGGGAGGCTTCTCCAATATCTACCCACTCAGAACTACAAGCTCAAGAGGTACTTAAAGATACAAATGAAGCAATAGACAGAATGATCGAGGAACTCTCAGCTGAGGATCCTCTTCCTCCTCATCCAAAGGATGTCACTACTGATCTACCAAAAGATACTCCATCCCCCCACTCTTCACCTAAAGGTACTCCTTCTCCTCCTCAATCCCCTGTACAAGTATCCACTCCTCCAGAAACCATTCTGCTATCTGAAGGGGATGAGCAAATTCCTGAGGAGGTAGAACCACCTCTCAGGAAACTAGACTTCAACCTTCCAACATTCATTGATGAGGAGGGTGATCCAGTCTCTCGCACTGTAAGAGCTAAGAGCTCTGTTGTTCTAGAAGAACTGCCTCCATGGCAACCCTCCACCTCCAGCTTCTCCTACCAGTGCTTAAATTGCTTCCATTCCTCAAACTACTACTACTACTGCTGCTGCTGCTGTGATGGTGAATACAGATATTCTTTCCAAGATCGAAGAAATGCTCTCTGAACAAAGGAAACATTTTGATGAATCTCTTAAGGACATTCAGAAGCAAGTCACTGCCTTGGCACAAGAGATGAGCAGAGGCTTCGCAGAAATTCAGGTAAACATTGATCAGCTTAAAGAACTATTCAGAATAGGAGGAAAGGCTCTAGATCATACTATCACAAGTATTGGACAAGTTATGGACCAGTCAGTTACTCTTGCAAACAATCAGATTCAACTGGACAAAAGAGCAGAGAAAAATGTTATGAAGGTATGCAATGAGGTTGGCACCTTCAAGGAGGATGCCATAGCCAAACTAACTGTAGAAGTCAGAAAGGGGGAGGATATTGTCAAACAACAAGTTGAAAAGCTTAATGATGAAGCAAAAACTCTGTGGACTGCCAAAATTACTGAGATCAATAAAGGTGTTCTTGAACAGATTCAGTCTGTAAAATTCCACACTCATGATACAGCAGTATGGATGCATAATCAGATATTCCCAGACTTTCAAGCAGATCCAAATGTGATTCCCCACCACCTCAATCCTCTTGCTGAAGGCACTTCTAGCCAAGTGGCTCAACCCCAAATGCCTCAACCTCAGTATCCAACCTTCTCTCCTAGGCCTGAAGATCAGGAACCTCCTCCAGATTCACTCTCATGTCTGGGATGATGTAATACCTGAAGATCTTCCAGAAATTCATATCCCAAAGAAAAGGAAGTATGGGGAGGGACCTTCTGCCAGTAGATCAGTTCCTCAACCTGGAGCAGAGAAGAGAAAAGCCCAAGAGTTTGCAGAAGTATGGAGCCCTACATCAAAATCTCTAATTCTTGATACATTGAAACTTGTAATGGATCTGAATGAGGAAAGAAGCCTGCACTACAGCTATATAGAATGAGAATTATATGAGAAGTCTTTGACTAAGAGGAGACTGTATGGCAGAGAATATGATAAAAACAATCTCAAAGCTCCTCCAAAGCCTCCAAGATACTATCCCAAACCATTCAGCTACCATAGAAGACCACAGGCTAAGCTGGACAAGCAACACGAGACCAAAAATGATTCTTGATGATTATGGTATTAAGAACTATGAAATGAATGTTAATTAAAACTCTAAAAGATTTTTGATATATATACAATTTCCTAGTTTTGCCTAATTATAAGTTCTAATTTTCTTTCTGTGTTTTACTGCTTTAACTTTCCATTATTCTTGCTCTATTTTTGTTATAATAATTCACCTTAGTATAAAGGGTTCTGACTTCTACAAATAGGGGGAGATTGTTGGGTATTGTCTCCACAATAACCCAGATTTGCATGAAGTCACCCTTTGCACTAAGATGAATTAAGGTGTATTTGACATGTGTATTCTAGTTGTGTGTTTGCAGATTCTCAGTTCTAAGTGTAGACCAATGTCAGTCTACAGTGGGTCAGGAACACATGACCACTCAGTGTAATCCCTTACTGGGTGATCCATGTTGACTCATGTGTAGCCTCTCAATTGGGATACACTTCATATTCAAACTTTGGAACACAAGATGGAGACAAGACCAGAAGGAGATCTTACATGGAATTCTTAAAGAAAATTTTTCTAAGTCCATCTCTCGAGAAGTTCCTTCAAAGTTCTCGAGAAGTAGTACATAGTTCTCGAGAGGCTCAGACTTTACTTCTCGAGAAGTCGATAGAATTCTCAAGAACTAGACTAGAAGTTCTTGAGAAGTCGATAGAGTTCTCGAGAACTGCTTAACAAAGTTCTCGAGAAGTTTTCAGTTCAGAATTTTTCTTTAGCAATTGACTCTAAGTAAAGTTCTCGAAAAGTTCTGACTAAGTTCTCGAGAAGTGCTAACCAAGTTTTCGAGAAGTTTCCTTTAAGCTCTCGAAAAGTTCTGTTAAGTTCTCGAGAAGTCCTATATCAGTTTTCGAGAAGTGTTTTAGTTCTCGAAAAGTCAGCATAGTTCTCGAGAACTATAATTCCAAGTTCTCGAGAAGTCCAAGGCCATTTCCAGAAGTTCAGTGATCGAGATCCTGCCATAGTTTTCGAAAGGTCAGTATATAGTTCTCGAGAACTATTTCGACCTCTCGAGAACTAAGTACTTCCTTTTCCAGAAAATTCTCTAAGTCCAGTTTTGACGGAGATTTCGAATTAATCTTTTCTGATTGGTCCACGTGTCATCCTTAATTATGATTATGACCGTTGGAGATCGCCTATAAATAGGTTCTTTCAGATTTGACTAAGAACACATGTTATTACAGAGAAAATACGATAATCTCGTCCGTCGTTGTTAAGAAAGAATTCTTGAAAACCTAATCTCTCGATCGTCCGGCCACCGCCGCCATTAGCGTTTTCTAGAAGAAATCTTTGGATCGACGTTCTCTCAAGCGCTGCTACCTAGATCGATCCAAGATCAAGAACAATCATCCGATCAGATCGTGCTTCAACGAATTGTGGATTTCTCGTTGATCGTGGTGATTTCAGATCTCAGTTTCTTGGAAAACAGTCCAACCTTCTTCTACCTTTCCTGGTCAAGCCTAAAGTTCTCAACGAAGAAGACGAAGACCAAGATCCAGATCTGAGATATTTTTGTTTGTAACTTTTATTCAAACAACTTTCTTTGTAGGAGATTTATCTCCGAGTGGTAGGAAGTTTTATCTTCCGAGTGTAGATCCCTTGTGGATTGAGTTTGTAGGAACGTTGTTCCGAGGCGTAGAATTGGTTTGCAATCCAAGATAGTGGAGTAGCCGGATCTAGTGATTTGCTAGAACGGTGAGGTAAAGTGGACGTACCCAAGGACGGGGAACCACTATAAATCTTTTGTGTCCTTTTGTGATTGCTTGATTGCGTGCGCTAGATCTCTAAATTTTTATTCCGCAAACAAACGCACGATTCACCTATTCACCCCCATCTAGGTGATTTAGGTCAACAACTTTCCACTTTCACTAGGTGTTGAGCTTTAGCACCGATCAACCGAGCGATTCTTCAACATAAACTAAACTCTCGAGCAATTTTGCCCTAAACCGGCGAGGCAAGTCCAAGAATCGGCACTAGGTGTTGAGCTTTATCACCGATCGACCAAGAAACTCTTCAACGAAAACTAAACTCTCAAGCCCTTTTGCCCTAAACCGGAGAGAATATAAATAGAGGTGAATTTAAGTTAAATTATCAGACGGCCTCAATCGAATGATTGGATAACTTAACGTAAATATCAAAATACAAATCTACAAAATATTTAAAAATACATAAGAATATGTAAAATCGCAATGAACGTGATGTGGTCTCAAATTGTCAATTTAATGATCCAAAAGTCATTGATGATTGATCCAATAAATCGATAAAACGATGATTAATGATCCCCACCAATCTCACGGGCTAAGAAGTTTTCATCTCCGATGAATAGAGATTGGAGACTGCAAGCTCCCAATGAAAGTCATGGAAAAAATATGTCGTTCGTAGTTGAAAATGTCTCCATTGAAGGTTGTCAGGTCACAGAAGTTGTCGAGGGTTCCACACAAAATGTAAGCTAATATGGGAAAAAGGGTAAGGCCATAGTGAGGTTAGGGTTGCAGTTGGGGACCTGGGGTAAAGGCAGGGTTCTGGTTGTAATGAGATGCCATGCTGAAGGTTCCAATACTAAGATAGCTCATCATTTCAAATCAAATCAACTCCATCAGATACATGATAAATACACATTCCCAGTGATATTAAGTTCATAAAATGTTGATTGAGGCTCTATTTGTTTGGGCGTTTCGCTGCTCCGTTTTGGGCAAATGCCGCCGAAAGGAGGGTAAACAAATGAACCTCCGGCGGAGTTTGCTCCGTTTCCACCCGCCCGCTTTGAGAAACACCCCAAAAAACTCCGTTTGGAGCAGCCACCTCCCCCCTCCGGTTCGAACACTCCGTTTCCACCCGCCGGATCGACCCGCCACCGCCGAACCAAATGGAGCCTGAATCTCCTTCACGATAGTGGATGGACCTATTCTCTTAGCACTCATATTCATAGCTTTCCTCAATAGAAACATCTAATATAATGTGCAAATCATCAATCAATCATCCTTCTTTGAATGTTTGCTCTCTCATGTAATTATGTGCACGAGTTTTAAAAATTTCAATATTTAATGTAACTTTATGTTGGCGTGTGATATGTAAATAATGCAATAAACGCAAATGAAAAATGAAGGACCTAGCAAACTTATTAATTGTAGAATCTACATAGCGATGGAAGTCCCTAAATATGATTGGCTTAACATGAGACTATTCGGGATGGGTGTAAAAATATTCTTCGAGTGTGCGATGAACACCCAAATGATTGCATGAGACATCAACCCTAAATACCAATTCATGAGATGTCAAATGTCTTTCAGGAGATGTGAATCATCAAGAGATGTGAATCATCAGGAGGTCACATGCCAGTGTATAGAAAATTCATTCCTCACCCAAAAGAATGTCTCGAACATTGACACAATGGTGCAACTCCGGCCTGTGTTGACTATATCCAAAAGGGAAAGCTTGCCGGATGGATTTCCATGAGGTATATAAGAAAATTCATCATGAATGCGACGATCACTCAAACAAACCCCCCATGACATCTACACTGTAGTGAATACTTCCCAGAGAGGAAGACTCAGCAGGTAAGCTCAACAACACTGAACAACTCTTATAACACCCTTAATATCATAGCATTGACCTAAACACACATCATTTGATAGATAACACTCATATCTAACAACATCGACATCTTAATAAACCTTAAATTGGCAAACTGCATCCTGGAAATATCGGCTTTTGGGCAAAATGCATCCCTCAAAGTGGGTTTTCTTGGCAATGTGCACCCTAGAGTGTACATTTTGGCCATTACATTTTTTGCCTATTGAGGGTGCACATTGCCAAGAAAAATCACTTTGGGGGTGCATTTTGCCAATTTTAAACTTTCGGGATGCATTTTGCCAAAAGCCGATATTTCCAGGGTGCACTTTGCCAATTACATAACAGAAAGAGCCTTTGCAAGAAAATTAGTTTAGCCAATGGTGATACCAATTTTCTCAGCGTTAATGCTTTGCCAGTAGATTTTGAGCACATACGCTGAAACCTGAATCTGTTAGTTTACCTTGAAAACCCTAACCACTGAACAAATTCCCATTCGCCCATTCAAGTCTTTAAAGCATCAACATATATGGAGCAAAGTGGGAAGTGAAGAGGGGGAGACAAGGATGTACCAGGTAGCAGAGGCCTCAGATTGACCATGGCGTAGGAGAGCTTTGTGAAGTAGAAGACCTCACTAGGGTTGATCTTATAAGGCCCGAAATTGAAGTGCTCGGTCTCCATTTGAACCAAGCCGCAGAAGGAACGCGCAGCCGGAGATGGCTGCCGGAGAAATCCGACGGGTTCGGCGATGAACCGGCGGCGAGACAAGGGCAAAAGGCCGCAGAAGAATTTTCCGGCGACAGCGGTGGCAACTGTTCTTTTTGGACGCGATAAAAGTAAACTTTGGAAATAGGGCTGCAGCTTTACCATCCGCACTGGAACGCCCCGCCAACACAACATTTCACGCTTTTCTTCAAATTTATATTTGATAATTAAAAAAAAAATATCAATTAATTTAGGGCGCTGTTACGTGCACACTACTTTTGGCTATGTGCACACCTTTGATATGTGCACACCATAAATTTTATTTGCAGACCAAAATGTCAAGTGTTAAAGTTTGGAGTGTTCGGGCGGCCTGGTCTCTAACCGCAACGGTCTATTTGTTCCAGCAGTCTTGCGGTATGGCGTAGAGAAGCTGCAGGGGTCCATTTTCCACATCAAGTAAACACCATAAAATTTATTTGCGTGACAAATTGTTAAATAAACACAAAAATAAAGTTTGAGTTCGTGTAGACAAAAAACTAAAAACAAACAAAATTAAAAACAAAAATCTCAAATCATTTCCACCGATATAACAAAAAATTTACACGGTCCATTTTTAAGTTCCTGTAGACATGCACGAACATAAAGATATGAATATTAGTTGTCTTAAATAAATAAAATACTTGCAAGTTACTTAAAATTAAATATTAATACATGTACAGTCATTTTGTTTGTTCACGCTTTCTTTTGGTCGCCCCTTTAAACGACCCAGAACCAAAGGTTCTACAGTTTGATTTGTTGTAGATCTAATAGCTCCCGTAATTTTCTTTTCAATTCATTTTTTTGAATAGTCAATGATGTATTGTATTTTTGGAGTATCTCATCCAACTCTACTTGTATGTCATCTGAAGCGAGGCTGAAGCTGGGGCGAGGATGGGTTTCAACTTTCTGGAAAAAATAGGAGTGGGGTGTTCACTTAGGTTTAATATGGGTGGGATTGGAAAAAAGTAATGGTATTGTTTATTTTAAGAGTTTGATGTGCACATAGCAAAAAGTGGTGTGCACGTAACATCGCCCTTTATTTTAAGAGTTTGGTGTGCACATAGCCAAGAGTGGTGTGCACGTAACAGCGCCCTTAATTTATGTTGATTGAATCGGGGTTGAATCGCGATAACTTAATATTATAAAATATATTTTAATATTATTATATTTTTTATCATCACATATAAAATAAACATAACTAATTGTAATATACAAAATATCTTGGTAATAAAAAATAAAAAAAATATTTAAATTAGACATCAATTAAAACGTTATTGTTGTAGCCAACTCAACTCTCTTAATAGACTGGACTAAACTAGGCTTTTTTAGCCCGTGGAGCGTTCGAGCACGCACACAGTCACAGAGTAAGAAAAAGTACACAAGATAATTTTAACGTAAAAAATCTCTCAACTAGGTAAAAAATCACGTGACTTGTACGGTGTCAATCAAACGTCACTATTGGAGGCAGTTTACAGAGTGTCGTGAGTATCGAGGGTGACAAGCCGCTTCTCGTTACAGCTTTGAGATGAGAGATGGTATTACGCTTGATGGGCGATAGGCCGCCTCACACAAAGCATGCTCTTCCTATTTTCTGATGGGGACGAGCGTTCGCTGCTTGGCTGGCGAACTTAGTGACGGGATGCGCGAAGATGCATCGACGGTGACTTGAGGAACGTCGCACACGTAGGAGCTAGGCTTCACGGAATGACGAGCAAAACATCTTCTTCTCAGGAGCGTCATGGACTAAGGCAAATTTATGGGTGGCCCGACGGGTTGAGGAGGCACATAGGAGGATTCCGACAGAGCTCTGACCCGAGGAAAAATATACTTGAGAATAATATTATTATCGCACTTTGCAGACTCGGGAGAATATTTCCTCTAGTTTTTACAATCATGATGCACTTACCAATTCATCTTGCACGAGAAGCAAGAGTTGTTGGTCTTGTACAATATCGATGGATGTATCCAATTGAAAAGTATGCCTACTAATTATTTACTTTTTTTTTACTTTATCATATTATTTATTTTAAAATAATTGAATCCAACAGGAGATTTACGTACACTCAAACCCCTTGTGCAAAACAAAGCACATCCAACAGGTTTATTTGCAAAAGGATACCTATAGTACATGAGTGTTTGATGTTTTATTATCGATATATAAGTAAAATATAGACAAAGCTTAGTTACCTAGATAGAAATGATGAAAAAGATTCAAGATTGTTCATTTTACACAAGAAAAAGGAAATCATTAGATAAAGGAATAGAAAATGATCTCAGATATAAAGATTGATATCAGACTCAACTCTACATACTAAGAAATTCTCAAGAAGTAGAACCATTTATAAGATGAGTTTCACATTCTTACTCTACATAGTTATATTATTTTTATCTTATTTAAGTAGTTCATTAAAAATTTACTTAATGGGCAACATTGTCATGAGCTTCAACTTGTGGACTCCAGAAATATTGGAAGAAGGCCTGAAATTTTTTTTTATATGGTTTGAGTCACAGGTAAGTAACCTCTAACGTTTTAAGTATCAAATTGTTCTTAATTAGAGTCCATGGTTGTGATTATATTGTTTTTTCAATAGATATCCAAATTACATTACGATGGAGATTCAATGGCTAGCAAAGAATCTTTGTCGTTAGCCTGCGGTCCGAGAAGAGGGGGGACGCAATATTAATTCTAGTTATATTATTAAACATTTTAGGTTTCGAGCTTAGGAATGTGAAATCAGACGCAAATCTTAAAAGAGTGGTATTTTTGTTAAAGGAGATAAACAATCAGGTGACAGAGAATATTACAGAGTTCTAAAATATTTTTCAGTTTGAGTATGGTGATGGACAAAAAAATGCTTTATTTAAAAGTGAATGGTGGGATACATACAGTGAAGGTAGAGCTTACAAGAAGGAAAATAATGAAATTAATTTCTGTTAATATAAAACATAATTTGAGAAGCAATTAACCTTATGTTCTATCCTGCAAAGTTGAATAAGTGTATTATGCGTCTGATAACAAAAGTATAGAATGACGAGTGATCATATAGATAGTTTCACACCATTTTTATGATATTCAATTCCAACTAAAGAATTTGAAGAAGTCACTGAGAATGAAATTTAATTAGTTGTATGATATAAACATTGGGTTATGATTGATGCTTGATAATGTTGTAGATAATGATAACTATGTGTTTTTATTACAAAGAATTGATGTTGCGGATATAACTATTGAGAAAAATAGATCAATCTAGATAAAGAAGAGTTTTGAATGAAGAAAATCAAGATGATGACTTTGAGGATGCGAGTGATATTTAAAATGTAAATTTTTTTGAATATTTACTATAAAATGTAATTGTAGTTTTAAAATGTATTTTTTTATTTTGAATACTTACTGTAAAATTTAATTGTAGTTTTTTTTGTAGATAATTTAGATAAAAAATGAAGAGCACACATATTAGTGTTAAGGCTAAAGCTTCCGCCTCTTTGAAAGCCTTATAGATACATTACATCCATGATCCACTACAACACACATTCATTCCAATTCTAAATTCTTTACTCAACAGAAATGAGAACCTTCCATCCAGCATCAAAGAAAAGAATCACAGGTTAAAACTACAAATATAGGTAATAATTCCCAGTTTATTGTATCTCAACTTACAAAAGTAGCATCTTCTTCTAGATAAGACTAGTAAAAACGGCAATATCGTTACATTTGGATCGAACTTTGATAAATGAAGATCAACATGCATATGTTCAGAGTGTAATTGAACATGGTTCTACTTAGGCCAAGGTTGATCATGTGACTGTTGCTCGAAGCATCCGGATGGGGATCTAGGTAGAATCCCCTACCCGTTGCCCCCTAGGTGGGTATAAATAGGCAAACCCTTAGGAGTTACTACGGGTATAGGTTAATCGTGTACCCAACACGACCCGTTAAGCCTCCGAACCCGTTAATTGTCCAAATATATACTAATAATCTCCTCCTATATTTGTGACAAATAACGTATACGTTTCGGAGTGCAGAAAGTGGAGAATATTAAAATAAATTTCTGACTTAACACATTTCCATAAGAGTTAGCACAGTTTTTAAAGAAAACATAAACATGAATTTTTAAAAACAATAACATAATACATGCAAAGAAAAATGTGCTACTCAACAATAAATAAGTCTGGAAAAACAATAAATGACTACAGATAAACATGTAACAATTCTACTCAGAGAGTAGATCATCATCATCTATGTCAAAATCCACTTTCTCTCCTCCATCTTCACCAGTGCCTGCAAGGAATTTCATGAGTCAGACTCTATGAATTCATAAACATATGCAGTGACGTATCAAAGTAAGCTAGCTCTACCTAAATGAGCTTAGTACTTGTAGCAGTAGTGAAGTAACACTGTCAGCATCTCTATCCAGTCTAGCTAGGACCAGTCAAGTTTTGATTTTCAATAAATCAAACGTTGTTATCTTACTAATTAGTGATCACTATGTGCCTTGTCATATGACTTGGCACACCGTCATTTGCAACATTATCAAATGTGGAATAATGTGCTATGACCACTAATGTTAGATTAACTCATGCAACGACTTTCTATTCCCAGTTGAATAATTCTCAAATCAGCTTACAACGAGAAAGATGTTAAGTCATCAGGTGTGGAATGACTAGCATCTAACCATCTTGGGCTTTCATCAAGAAATTATTTGGGGTTTTCAGTCTGTTATTAGATGCTTGAATGCTGCGACTATAGGTTCTTACCATAAAACATAAACATTGGAGGAAGTTTCATATTTCTATGAACTTTAATCCCATCTCCCCCGATGTTTTAATTGTGAGAACTCTATTTAAGCCCTTTGTTAAGGCGTCTGCAACATTATCTTTTGACCTCATATCAACGAGGTGTTGGGGTTTCTCGTGAGGGTTGGCACAACACTTTGTGCACGCAGCAGAAAGGAAAAGTACGAGAACAACCCAAGAGAACTGGATCTGGCCATGATCGTTGTATCAAGAAGTAAACAAAATAACTAGGGCAAAATACCTTAGTGGCGTTGAGTCACAACTCAACGAAGATGCTCCAAGTATTGAGTGCTGTCGGTGGCGAGTTGTACGTGGAATAATATCCACGTCTCTGCAGAAATCCACACGAGCAGGAGAAACCCGAACTGCTCGTCGCACGAACAATCGGGAGGAAGACAGCCGCACCTTTGCAACTCCACGGACTGCTAGGTCCGCGCCAGGAGAGGCAAGAACAACGACTATCGCCGGAAATGGGAGGGTCAGCGGAGCAGACACGGCGGCGGAACACTTCCGTCCGGCGATGTGCGGGATGCGGCGGAACGAGTGATCGACGGAACTCTTTCCGTCGGGTTCTAATCGGCCGCAAAAAGCACAAGTCACTCACTTTTCCAAAACCCTAAGTGTCTATTTATACCAAAGGTATAAATAGACCTAAAGGAATGGCTATCCGCAGACCACACAGCATAGGGTCCCTGGAAGAATTCGGCGAGAATCGGCAAAGGCGTTCGGCGAGAATCATCCGCCAAGTCGTCGAGAATCAGGGACGATTCTCGACGAATGGCCTTTAGTCATCGAGTCATACTCGATAACTCTCGACGATACTCGTCGATCGGCGAGAATCATCAGGCAGATTCGGCGAGAATCAATGGATAGTCCCGACGACTAAGTCTTTGATTCTCGACGAATCTATCAGATTGATTCTCAACTAAACCCCATAGTCGTCGAGACATTCTCGACGACATTGCCTTGGTCGTCGAGACATTCTCGACGATTTGCCTTGGTCGTCGAGACATTCTCGACGACCTTTCGACTATCCATGCCCTATGAACTTTATTGGCAACAATTGCCTGACCCCATACATAATGGTGATTGGTAACCTTTACCAATACGGTCAATCTTCCAACTCCTCCACAGCTCTTATGTGCGACCCTGCAGGCTCATATCGCGTTGGCAGTGAGATTACATGTTTGACAACTTCTAGATCACCATGGTAACTCCAACACGAGGTTCACAATCCCTTGACTCGTAAGGGAGGTCAACCAGGCTTGTTTCATCCTGAGTTGCCTTCTTTTGCTGTTGAACAAGGTGTTCGTAGCAATCGTTTTAGTAGCCTGATTATCGCAGTAAACTGCAACAGAACTCAACTTCAGGCTCGACAATGGAATGTCCATCACCAAATCTCTTATCCACTCTGCTTCTTCTCCCGCTGAAGCTAGAGCGTAGAGTTCGGATTCCATAGAAGATAGTGCAATACATGATTGCCTCTTGGACTTCCAGGCTATAGTTATTCCTCCTAGTGTGAATATAAATCCACTAGTGGACTTGCTGTCATTTAATTCTGAGCACCATGATGCATCAGAATATCCTTCCAAAACTGGAGGATGACCATGATAATATAAAGCATACGTTTGGGTGTACTTTAGGTATCACATCAGCCTATCGAGGGCATCCCAATGGTCTTGGCTAGGATTACTAGTGAATCTGCTCAACATGCCGACCGTAAAGGCTATGTCAGGTCTTGTGCAGACTATAGCGTACATGAGACTACCAATCAGTTTATCATAATCTGATTGTCGAATCGCAGCTCCATCATTAAGCTTTAAGCGATTATTGTAATCGTAAGGTGTCTCCACTGCTCTACGTTCACTGTATCCCCACGTATCTAACATGGACTTTATGTAATGGCTTTGACTTAGGGAAATGCCATTTTTTCCAAAGCTCACTTGCATGCCTAGAATAGTCTCGGCTACACCTAGGTCTTTAATGCTAAACTCTTTCATTAGTTCTGACTTAACGTTATCCACTACGGATTGATCAGAACTAAGTATCAGCATATCATCCACATACAAGCATATTATAGCGACTTTGTTCGATCTATGACGTATGTAAAGACATTTGTCCGAGAGACTCGACATGAATCCCATGTTCCTTACACTATAGTCAAACTTCTCATGCCATAATTTTGGTGCCTGTTTTAGTCCGTATAGCGACTTGATTAACTTACAGACCTTATTTTCGTGACCGTCTACTATGAAACCTTCAGGTTGGCTTATGTATATTTCTTCGGTCAGATCTCCGTTCAAAAATGCAGTCTTAACATCCATTTGATGAACAATAAAGTTCTCAATAGACGCAATAGCAAGTAGGATCCTAATGGTTGCTAAGTGACACACTAGTGAATATACATCAAAGTAATCCACCCCCACTAACTTGTGTGAAACCTTTAGCCACCAGGCGTGCTTTATACTTAGCTACGCTACCATCAGGATTGAGTTTCTTTTTCAGAACCCACTTACACCCTATAGTTTTAGCCCCTCTTGGCTTATCAACCAATGTCTAGGTATTGTTCTGAAGTAGAGAATTCATCTCTTTATCAATGGCTTCTTTCCAGAGTAGTGAATCCCTTGATCTCATCGCATCCTTATAGGTGGATGGATCGGCCTCAACGTGGTAAGTGACAAAGTCACTACCAAAGGTTCTGGAAGTTCGCTCTCTCACCGAAGTCCGTCTAGACTCTAGGACACTACTGTCTACCGAGACTGATTAGAAGGTGCTCGATATTGATTCAGGGTCTTCCTCAGTAATAGTTACTTGCATACCTGGGATTGTTAGGTTCTTATCCTTAAGGAATTTATCCTCAAAGAACACAACATCTCTAGATTCAATAATTATATTATTAGACAGGTCTAAGAATCTATCTACAACATTATCTTCAGCACAACCTAAGTAAACACACGTGTTGGTCCTAGGTCCAAGTTTAGATCGTCTAGGGTCAGAGACCCTAACATAGGCTATGTAGCCCCAGGTCTTAAGTCTAGTTAAAGACGGGGGTCTCTTAAACCAAAGCTCGTAGGGTGTGATGTCTAACTTAGCATGAGGAACTTTGTTTAGAATGTTGTTTGCAGTTAAAACTGCTTCTCCCCAATAGGCAGTAGGCATGCCAGCAGTGAGGAGCATAGAATTCAACATCTCTGTTAATGTTCTATTCTTTCTCTCGGCTATACCATTCGATTGGGGTGAGTAAGGAGCAGTGGTTTCTGCTATGATCCCTTGAGAGACAAGGAAACCTCGGAACTCACTGGACATATATTCTCCTCCTCTATTACTTCTAAACCTCTTAACTCTCATGTCTAGTTGGTTCTCTACCCTGGTTTTGAAAAGACAAAACTTTTCAAACGCTTCATCTTTAGTTTTAAGAAGATAGATGTGACAGAACCTAGAACAATCATCTATAAACGTGATCATATACTTCCTTCCTCCTCGGGTGACAAAGCTTTTAAAGTCACATATGTCGGAATGTATAAGCTCTAGCGGTGTTGTGCTCCTAGTAACCGCACTAAAAGGTTTCCTAGTGATCTTAGTCTGAGCACACACGTCACATTTCTCAGGCGGTGACTTAGTGTCTAATGTGATATGGTGAGTTCTAGCTATTTGGAACATCTTCCTATAGTTCACGTATCCTAGTCTCTCATGTAGAGTCTTAGGGCTAACTAAGTTTGATTGAACTTGTTGAACTAATTCGTTTGTTAGACTAAGTCGGTACATCCTATTTTGGACGTATGCACATCCAAAATAGTGTGAGTTAACTGACAGTGTTACTCTACCGCTACAAAAGGTGAATGACATACCAGCATCACATAATAAACTAATAAACAATAAGTTAGCAGCTAGAGAAGGAATAAACTTAACATTTTTTAGAGTTAGAGTCTTACCTGAGGATAGAAGCAGCGTTGCATTCCCCACCTTCAAGACGTCAGCTGTCTCGTCATTTGCAACTGTAACAGACTCTTTCACAACAGTGAGCCCTGTCATAAGATCAGCATTGTTACAAACGTGGCACGTCGCCCCCGAATCCAAGAACCACTCTGTGCTGGCCTTAGCATTTCCGACCATCGCAATAAAATCGGAAGACTCAGCTAGGCTAACCATATTGGCTTGGTTGCCATTCTGTGGTGCTTTGGTTCTTTCCCGTTTAGGGAGCCTGCAATCAGATGCGCTGTGCCCCCACTTGTTGCAGTTAAAACACTTGCCCTTGAACTTTTTGGTGCGTTTGCTAGGGCCTACAACCTGGGAGCTACTATGGGAGGGTCTGGTCCTCTTAGGGTTTGGCACGCGTTTAGAACTGAGAACCATGTTAGCCGCAGCCTTCTGCTTGCTAACAGTTTCTAAAGCGTGTCGAGTCCTATTCTCATCCTCAATGCGAATAAATCGCTTGAGGTCATTGAGACCGACTTGCATTTTCTTGCGGTACATTTCAGTTTTAAAAATATACCACGTAGAGGGCAATTTATAAATGATCGTGCCAGCAACAAAGCTGTCTGGCAGGGAGATATTCTCACTATGTAAAGAATCTACTAAAACTTCAAAATCCGATACCTGAGGGAGAATCGCCTTCTCCTCGTCGAACATGAAGGAATGGAATTTGTCTACCAGGTGCGCCTTGGACAGATCCTCCTCTTGCCTGAAGTGCTCCTCCAGTGCTTCCCAGATTTCCTTGACGGTCTTAAGCTTGATGTACGTCTTCGCCAGGCTGGAGGACAGGCAGTTCAGCAGGTAGTCGCGGCAGAAGTCCTCATCAGCAATCCACTGGGCCTCCTCTTCAGTCCCCATAACGGCAGCACGATCAGACTGAACTGTGTAGAACACGTTCAGGTACTTCATTCCAAACTGAGTATTCAACTTCCAGTCGTTGAATTCTGTCGCTGTGAACTTCTCCAGTTTGTTCATCGAAACTGGGGAAGAGAAATTTCCCTTCAACATTTTGAGATCTCTTCCTTTAACTAGCGCAAATCTGACAAGATAGAGATCACAAAGGGCAGTGTCCTTGACTGATTATGTAGATCTCCTCCTTAGACAAAGCACAAAAGAAGGGAAGAGCCACAGGTTAATGCTTGAACGATTAGAATTTTCCTCTTTTTTTTTCAGAAGCACCTGGGAACCTTCTTCACGATCCAACTAGTTCACTGTTTTGCCTATTCCCAGAGGGCAGCAGAGGATCAACAACAAGAAAAAAAAATCTCCAAAATCTCCTTTGTACTTTCTCCTGTTTACTTTCTCCAGGAAAAAAAAACGAGCTTTGCTCCAGTTGGCTGGAGAACGGGGGAACTCCGGCAGTGAGAGATCCGCACAGGAAAAAAAACTGGAGCGGTGGGACTTCTTCCTGATTCCAATCAAGCAGCGGACTGTTTTTACCTGCGGTGGTGGCGGAGACGTGATTTCTCCAAAAACCCTCTTTAATCCCTAGGATTAGGGCAGATAGTTAATCCTAGTGAGATAAATCTGGATGGGAAGCCAAATAGGGCAGTGAAAAAACTCTATGCAGGCGTGCCTTTAGGCCGCTGAGAAGATGTACAGCAGCGGCAGTTTTTCCCCTTGTTTTTTTTTATTTTGATCCGAACAATCACGTCGGTGGTTCCATAGAAGCGCAACAACGGTGGCGAGCAACGGGCTTCCTGTTCCGGCGGGCTTCCTCACAGGCGGCAGAGATCTTGCGGTTCCTTCTTCTTCGCGATCAAACAGCAGAACACAGAAAAAAGAGAAATCTGAAGAGGAACAGTCGCCGGTCCTCTTCTCCTTCTAATTTAGAGCAATAGGAAAAACACAAACGAGGGTGGCGACCTTCACGCTGGCAACGGATCCCAGCGACGAGGAAGAGAACGATGGTACGGGTATGGGTTAACCGTGTACCCGACACGACCCGTTAAGCCTCCGAACCCGTTAATTGTCCAAATATACACTAACAGATCATGTACCTACAAATCCAACAACCCTTGAACATGCTACTAATATGGTGTAAATCACTTATGTTTTTTTTAATGTGATATATTATAAGCATGTTAACATGAAAATGCTTTATTACATGTTTAAATATAACAAAGAAAAGGACACATGGTCAAACCATTGGGCTTAAGTGGTCAAAGAGGAGATAAAATAATTGGAGATAGTGGATTTGCAACTTCCAGTAGAATTGTGAAGATTAGTTGGATATAAAGCTCAAGAATATATTACAAAAAGTAGATATGTAAGGCAAAATGCTTCTCTAATGTGGAAAAATGGTCTGAAATTTCAACTGATATCATTGACAAAATAATTAATATTACCTAAGATCTGTATTTTAGTTGGCCGAGAGATTCATGAATAGAATAAGATTGATAATAGGTAAAAAGAGTTGCATGCACCCCTAGAGATAGGAAGACAAATCTTCCGGATTTTAGTCAAATTCAATAGAGGGTCCTTCATAAAGCAATTCTTAGGGGTTTCGATTATAGAATGAGATTTCGATCAATCAACCTATGGTTAGGTACTAGTATTTCTCGAGAGATGTGCTATCATAATTTAATTAATAACCTTCATGGTTATGGTTATTTATGTGAAAGCTTGTGAATCAATTCTTAGTTATTTTATTTTCATTCCAAATAGATTCTAGATCAAGTGCTAAATTTTTAAATCATCAAATTTTGCTTAGTTTGAAACCATTTAAATTTTCTTTCAAAATCACTTCAAATTTTCATCGATAAAATAATAGAAATCTAGTAAGAGTAATCAACAACCTATGGAAATACGATACTTGATAATTTTATTTAAAATATTATATACTATAATATGATATGTGCACTTGGCTTATCAGATTATTTTTTGACATACACAAGCATAAAAGTCTGATCACTCACAACCTTAAAATCTACCTAAGCTTTGGCCATGTGTACCTCATCTTGGCGAATGTGTTTAGCAATCCTAGTATCGCTCGTTGACCCCCGGACACGAGCAAGCACATGCATATCATCCTCCAACAAATTCTACAGACGCTTCAGCTTGTGAATAGGACACTCCAACATGATGATTTCTAAGTAGTAGCACTCAGTCCCAGTAAGAAAATCCTTGAACCCTTCCATCTGTGTCATCCTGACTTCCAACAATTTCATATAGCTCTGAAGGTTGCAACCTTCCAACATCCTCGCCCTAGAGATGAGGGCAGCAAAAATGAGTAAAAACGAGTCCAATAGTAGCACGATGACGCTCCCAAATCAGTGAGGAGATCAATATCCAAATCAACGGATAGATGGCCAATTGATCCTGAAGAAGAGGAGGGTGCAGTACCTGCAGTGATAACATTTGTTAGGCTAGATATTCTCGTGAATTCATAAACACAATGTGTGAATATAACTTGCCAAAGAAGTGATGATCCCTTGCGATCCTATCCTGGTGGGAGGAGTCCCGACTGTAGGAGATCTGTGATGGGGGGAGACTAACGACCTGAATTCAAGATAATGAGCCAGTGTTGAGGTGAAAGAATGATGAAATTGATAAGTTCAGCCTACGCGAATATCCACGACTTGGCTAGTGAGGCCTATAGTGATTCGCAAGATGGGAATGTCCCTCTAGTCTTGATTTGACTCGTGTCGGGACCTTGATAGTAACTGATATGGGGGTAGACATTCCACTAGAAGGTGATCCATAGAATGTCCGATTTAAAGTGCACTCAGTGGCCGATGAGCGGGCGAGAGGATACCTATCCCCATAGTCTAGTGCAACCTAGGAAGGTATGGTTGGAGGAAACCCCAGAGGGTGAGGGGAAAGGACATCAACACCATCACATATGGAGGCGTAACAACCAAACTCTCCTCTGCTGCTAGAAATGGCATAGGTGTGCCCATGGATCATTTGAGTTTTTGGGGAGGCGACGAATGCTCGTGGGGTGCTAAAAATACCTACATTGCCATAGAGATTACAACGACTAAATTCTCTATAAGAATACCGAGAAACTAGTCAGCATTGCCTATGCATGAATTAACATGATCACCAACCTTAATTCTCCAAATATCATGCATGAGGGTATGTCTGTTAGAGCAAAGGTATCGCTCATTGGGACAATGGGAAAACATGGAGTAGCGACCTTGAAGATGTCGTAAACTAAGGTGTTTATTTTGTGATGTCCCTTGTAGCTACAAAGCCAGTTTATTAGTACAACGATGAGTCACCCAACATCAACCCACAAACATGGGAAAAATCAACTCAAGGACATGTTGAAGAGAAACCACCCGAGAACTCTGCCCTCAAAGAGTGGGCCTAGTCAAAGAGGAAAATTCTTTGGTATCAGTGAGATCATCTCAATGTTAGTTCTAGCATTAGGTAGTGTTTCACCCTACGGGGCCGAATGCCTCTTCCACTTATTCTTCGACTTGTTGATAACATCAAATCAGGGATACTTATGTCCCCTCTTTTCACCTTATATAGCATTAAAATTCTGTGTTTTATTTATTTGGGATGGATTTACTCATTGTTTGTATTTTTTATTAAGGTACTTAAAGAAAGAAAATGTGGGAGTTATTTAGAGCTATAAAGCAGCTTAATGGAGACGAGGAAACAAGAAAGCAACATGAACAAAGGCAAGAATAAATACAGACTCGTGCAAACAGACTCGTGCATCCCTCAAGAACTCATGCCCGTGCAAACACATGCACCTATGTTTTCTACCTGATCCAACTCCTTTTGTCATTACAAGATGAGCAGACGACCTGCATTTCCATGCACATTTGCGCGTCTCTGGCAATTAACTCCACTCTCCCAGCATTTTCAAGCAGTTTTAGATGGTTCCCTCCTTACTGTGGTCTGTTTATTGCAGTCATCAAAAAATCACGCCGCTATGTTTTCCCTTTTTTTATATATGCTCTATTTTTCATGTAGAAAAGAGTTTCTTTCAGAAAACAACGAAAGTTCTATAAGCTAGAAGGAGCCATCCTATCCTTGGAGCTTCGTTTAGAGGTACTTAGATTCTACTTCCACTTACATTTGAGAGAATTTAGAGAGAAGAGAGAAGATCATGAGTATTTAAGTATGATTTGGAGTCTAGAATGTGGATTTTCTACAGGATTGGCGCCCCTAGTAGTGTTTGCATTTATATTCTCTTTACTATGAACATCTTATTTATTATCATGCAATTCATTGTTTCTATCTTTAATCTTATCATGGTTTGCCCAACAATGAGAGGTTAACTCTCTTGTTTGGGTGATTGTGTAGTAATGTGAAATGATGTCAAGATTTTTGTCAGTGATTGTGCTTTTTTTAATTTATAGTTTGTATAATTAGAGTTCTATTCATGTGTCTTTTGTGTACTCTAGTGTAACTGATCACTATATTAGTTTCATGTGTAATAATTGATATTAGGCCATGAATTAATTGATTTTGGATCCCGTGAAAAAAACCATAGATTTAAATACCTGCATGTCACGTGGTAATAATTTATGTGGTAATTGCATTTCAAAATACTAATGCAGTTAGTATTTTTCATAGTTCATTAATGTTTTTGTTAGCATTCTAGACATGTACTTATGTTCACGACATGTGCTTTGTTACGGAAATATAATTGATTCATGTAGACCAAGGGGTTTAGATGTCTTGGGAAATCTTGTTGTCAATTTACAAAAATAATTAGTTCAATCATGATTAATTTTAATTAACATTTGCATTATGAAACAATCACCCTAACTCTTAATCTTCATAGTTATTACCTCTAAGTTTTAATTAATATTTTCCATTATTATTCTTAATTTTCTTTTAATTCATTAGTTGAATATTTTTAAACATTAATTTTAAAACAAACCAAATTCATCGATTCTTTAGATAAACTGTATTCAACTATTTTGTCATAAACAATCAATCCATGTGGAGACAATACATTTTCAATATTATTATTACTTGAGTGATCGGTGCACTTGTCGACATATTGATGTGTTTATATTTCTTCATGAGCATGTGGGAACCTGCAACACTTGTCCCATGAAGCGAGACACCCACTGAGGAAAAGAAGGCGACAGAAGTGGCATCAGTGCCAGATGACAAAGTCGTCTTGGCGGCAATATTTGGCAAGGGCGCAAATGTCTTAATTAGACCCCTCCGATATTAATAGAGAAACTCTAATTCTCCGACTTGCAGCTCACTGATCCGTGTTGGAAGGTTTTTTTGTGCTCATGTCGTGCATGCAAAAAAAGGGAGATTGTCTACAAACATGTATTCAATGAGTATCGCATCGAGGGTTGATCGTTGACCCCAGTATGGTTACATCAAGACCTCACACAACTCGCAAGGAACTCGTCTGACCCATTACAATAGCTTGTTGGTGACTTCCCTTAGCCCGAAGTAACTCGCCCATCCTAGGATTAGTTTACCAAGTGACCTGAACAAATTTGCAGGGACAAGGTTCACCTATCGACTATTTTGTAACCTCTGTTAGATTCAACTGCCCATAAATACGACCCATGGTATGAGGAAGAAGATGCATCAAAGACCCACAAGTGTACTTGCCGATGACTAGCAAATCCACCTGCCTTTTCCCCGAAACTGCCTCGACCATAATTTGGGAGGGGAGTTCTAATACACTCTTGGGTGTACGGTGGGAGCTCCACATCATGACATGTTAATCATATTTATTGGCAACACAAGTCCTTGATTTCTCTCTATTTTGTTATGTGTTTGTGCTTGTTGACCCACTGCTAGTAACCTTCAACCATCCTATCGGTCCAAACATAGTGAGTCAAGATCTCATCTCCAACACGAAAGTTCAACAACAAAATGAAATTGTTGAGACATAAAATAGAGCAATTATTGAAACATGTAAGACATTATTTGCTAAATAGTTTACCTATGTATTTTTGGGATGTGGCATTAAATACTTCTTGTTATATCATGAATAGGTGCTTAATACACAAATACTTGAAAATACCCCTTATGAGCTACTGAAAGTTAGGGCACCCAATATATCATATTTTAGAATGTTTGAAATAATTGATATATCATAAACAACGATAAGACTTGTCTTACAAAGTTTGATAGAAAAGTTGATGAGAGTATCTTACTTCAACATTACTCATTTAGCAAAGGTTATAGATGTTTTAACAAAAGGACCTTGTGCATGGAGAAATCTATCCATATTACGTTTAATGAGATCAATGTTTTGTTTGAATAGAAAAGCTTCATAACTAATCCATGTGAGCAGATACAGACTTAGTTGCAGCTTTGGAGAAGGTTGATCTAACTAAGATAGTCACAATAACTACACTACTATAAATCTATGAATAATCATGTGGATAGGATGATGAAGATGAAATTAAAGTCATAAAATATCTCAATGTTGAAGTACAACAAGCTATCTATCTTATAATTAATGCTAAAGTTGAGGAAGTTATGGATACCAATCATTGAGAGCAAAGGACAAGTGTTCTCATAAGCTATATAAATTCGAGGGACCATCTCATTACTCAATTATTGGCGGACTCACATAGGGAATCAGAACTAGAGCAAGAGATCCAAATGAATATGCACCTCAATTTCATATCTCAAATTGAGCTTAAGAAGTTTGAGGAAGCCAATGAAGATCCACAATGAATTATGACAATGCAAGAGAAACTTGCTCGGATTATGAGGAGTAAAGTTTGAACTCCTGTCAAAAGTCCTGCAAACTACTTAGTCATTAGAACCCAATGGGTGTTCAGGAAGAAACTGGATGTAGATGGAGTGATAGTCAAAACAAGTTTAAACTAGCGGCTCAAGGTAACAAATAAGAAAAAGCAATGACTGTGATAAGGTATTTATCACATGTTGTAAGACTATATGTAATAAGAATATTCTTAGCATATACTGCACACAACATATTCAAAATATTATAGATGGATGTAAAGATTGTTTTCCTTAATGAGAAATTTCAAGAAGAAGTTCATGTTGAGCGACCCTCATATTTTTTTCAATTGATTTCTCCATTCTTATGTTTATAAATTATATAAAGTCTTATATGGTCTCAACCAAGTAACTAGAACTTGATATAAGACCCTATTAGACAATTCCTAAGAACTCTTTTCTCGAAGAAAAAGTTGGCAAGACTCTATTCAAAATGAAACATAAGAACAAACTCCTTCTGTTATAAATTTACGTTGATGAAATAATATTGGATCTATTGATGTTAAACTCTGCAAGAAATTTGGAAATATTATGCAAAGTAAGTTTGAGATGAGTAACATGAGTGAGCTTTCCTGATTTCTAGGTTTTCAAGTGAAATATGATGATGAAGCCGTCGTCATATCTCTATCCAAGTACACCAATGAGCTTCTCAAGAAGTTTGGGATATGGAACTACCTCCATCCTGAAGACACACATGTTTATAATAGTTATAATAGACAACAATGAGTCAAAGAAATCTATAAATAAAAATACTTTAGAGAAATTATAGGCTCCTCTACACTATAACTAGTAGACTTGATATTATATTTTATATATGTATTTGTGCTAGATATCAGGCATCCCCTAAGGAATCCCACATGAATCATGTAAAGAGGATATTAAGATGTCTTAAGGGAACATTTATGCTTAGTTTATGATGTCCTAAAGAATCTAGCATCAAACAAATATGCTATTCATATACAGACTTTAAGGATGCAGATTAGTTTTAAAAAAATACCACAAGGAGTTGCCAATTTCTTGGATCAAGGCTGATCTCATGGTTTTGGGAGAAGAAGAATTCCAAGTCAACTTCTACAACAAATGCTGAATACATATCAGTTGGGAGTTATTGTTCACAATTCCTATTTCTTATGAATGTAAAATAACTATTAGATTATGGTCGTATTTGCTTTAAACTCTATATTTTTGTAATAACACTAGTGATATATCTATTACTTCTAACCTAATATTACATATTAGCTAGAACAAAGCACATAAACATAAGAGATTATTTCATAAGAGATAATGTGGAGAAAGAAAATATATTTCTCTAATATATTCCCAAAGATGATTAGATGGTTGATCTTCACAAAACCTCTTGATGAAGTGAAACATTCTTATTTTATTCATGCTTTGGGTTGGTACATAATGTTGGCTAAGGAATTAAAAATATATAAAATCTAGCATGATATCGATTTTCATTGATAAGTATTTGGCGATCATCATCATGTTCATTTCAATCTTTGAAAGAATAAAATGTCGACTAAGAACATGACATTTGTTGACAATCATTTGGTGAACATCTTGTATGTCTTGACGTATATAAAAGAGACTTGGCTTAAGCCTTTTTCCCTACACCTCTCTGAACTTTCAAACTCTCTTTCATTCTCTCTCTTTCTCATTTATCTCTTGCAGGTTCTTTGCAACGGGGTTCAAAATTAGCACTAGTTATGAGGTTGATCTAGATTTCTTACAAGTAGTTGAGACAATGTTCAGAGAGAGATTCTTACTATGCTAGAGGAGAAAAAAAATTAACAAAATATTATCTCCAAGGTCAAGGATCCAAAAATTTGAATCATCTAAATTCCATTGCGCTGTGAACATTCTGGAGGTTGGAGTTATTAAAAATTTTGTTAAAGGTGTTGAGATCAGGATTTCCCCAACCCTAATCTATGAAAGTATTTGAGTTTTTAAATGATGTAATAGAGGGTGCCTTATTTGAGGAAGACCTAGGCCGAGCTCTATTGATTATAGGATATACTAGGACCAAGTCATTAAAATTGAAGAAGGTTTAATTTGCTGTATAGTGTAGATTTCTGCCACGCATAATAGAAAAAGTAATTTACTACAAAACTCTGCACATGATGCCATTATTAGAGAAATGTTTTGTAGCATGACTTATGTGGTTTTAAGGAAGAGAGCTAGCTGGGTAAAGTCGCTCTTCAAACTTTTGAAGGATAAGTTAGGAATGTCAGTTATTTCTTTTGACCAAATTTTGAGCATTCTCATCTCGACTGCTTATCCCCAAATCCCCTCTCCAAATATCTACCCCTTCCTCTTGAAAAGAGGTTGTCCAACACCCTCTTCTTCAAGTGGAAGATGGTTATCACCAAGGGACCTAGCAAACAAGCTCCCTCCATTCCTCACATGTAACCAACAACTACTTGACCACCTCCACAAACATCCATCATATCACTATCATCTCTTAACCTCACCTCAGAACCCCATGTATCTTCTTACATTTCTACTCCTCTCTCATACTCCATCCATGAGACTTTCAATGATCATTTCACTGAACCTCTCCATGAATCACCATCCTACTCTACCTTCTTTACAGCATCTGACACCCTCCAAGCTATGTCAGATGTTCTAATCCTCATTCTCCAAATTCTCACAAATTCTCTTTTATCCAAGATATACTCTCTATCTATGGATTTCTCCTTTCGATTTGATTTTCTTCATAATCAAATCACCTCTCTTTCTCTTCAACATTGTTGCATCCCCCCCCCCCAACTTCTATGGGAAGTTTTGATATAATTGCTTAGAAAATTTATAAAGGGGGGGGGGGGAGAGTTGCACACCCAATGAAATCCCAGGAGGGGAAAATTTTGATATACAAGAGCTAGATGTTGGATTCCATGGGGAGTTTGTAGATACAATTGTTGAGGATAATAAACTTGAGGTAGAATAAAAAATTTAGCATGTTCTAGTGTTCTACACGCATTATGTGCATAAGAAGAAATAAGAATAAATGAAATAAAAGAAGAATGAATGAGATAGAGGCCAATAAAATAGATTCATGGAATAATTGAAAAATGAGGAAGATACTTTCTAAAGGCATGCATGGCAGATCAAGGAAAGAAATTACAAGATGTAAAATCATATATGGTTAAGCAACTTAAAGATCATTTACTAAAGAAAATACATCATCCAAGAAAGGAGGGTATGGGATATATTGAAGATCCTTTCAAAAAATATAAGAGAGTCAAATATGAAGGCCCATCCTTTGTCAGGCCTAGTGATACCTAGTAGTTATATAGTGGTGGTGGCGCGCCTGTTCCACATAAGACTAATATTTCGAAGAAATCTGTAGTTGTTGTCAAGGAGGAAATGACATCAATCAAAAACATGGTTTTAGAGATTCATATAAAATGTGATACTTTAAATAAAATATATACCAAAGCTTTAGAGGATCTGAGGAAGCTACAAAGCATCAAACAATCATTAAAAGATCACGCAGATAAAGCCACCAAGAGATGTACCGAATTCATTGAATGCACTCAAGAAAAGTTTCTAGATGCACTTGGTACATTCTTTGCATATCATATAGACAAGAATTGAAGATCCCTTAACCCTAAAATAATTTGAAGATTTTCAATTTTTCTTCTTTCCTTTTCGTACTCCTTAGACAAGATTTTCTATTCTTTTCTGAAAATGACACTAGTTGAGAAATGTGTAAGACATTTTTTGTGTAAAAAAGAGAATCTCACCATTCACCTCAAAGATGATTCAATTCTCAGATTATTTTATTCATTCCCTTTTTTGTTAATCACTTTAACTTTTATGTAAAACATATTATATTAAATATGAGGATAAAATGGGTTATATATAAAGTGATATTGGCTTATTGTGGTCAATTGAATAGAAAGGCTATGCATTATGTGTAATTGATGCAGTCAAGGCTGAATATTTTTGCAAAATGTGAATAATTCATCGAATACAAACTACGTGTGCTGAATGTCATTCGACGATAGCAGTCTTTCACATAAAGTGTTAGTCTAATACGGGGTCAAGGACCCTCAAGAATAAAACAATGAGTTATTAGAAGTATTTAATAGGATGCTAGTGAGAGCTTGAACTCATTCATAAGTTATATTCAGTACTGAAAATCATTAGGAAGCAATATTCGATAAGCTTTCAGAGTACAAGTTACATTTCGTATAATGGAAGATCATTAGCGGGCATTAATCGAATTGCATTCAACTAATGAAGTAGAAAGTGCAAATAACAAATATTTCAGAAGTAGATTGAAGGTGGTAGTCGAATTGTGTTCAACTAATGAAGAAGTAAGAGTGCTCAAAACAAATATCAATAGTTTTGATAGTTGAATGGATATTGAAGCTTGAGCAAGTTAGCAATGGATCGTTTAGGAGGCGTCGACATTAGCGGAGTTCCTTTCAATTAATGGATATTGAACTCTCAATGAAATAGTATAATGTATCACAAACTAAAAGCTAATGGTAAAATATAATTCCACTAATAAATGAAATCAAGAAAACACTCCAACCCTAGAAGAATAAAGTCTTTGAAGAAATCTTTAGAGCCGTTTGAAAAATATAGAGAAGTTAAGAAAGAAGATTTCTAACATATAATGTCTATGGAAATATCCTTTCTTTTGTCTTTGTTTGATAAGATTTTGAATAGAAGTGTACATATATGCTTCCTATTCTCTTTCTCTAACACAAAGATCCATCTATTACTCTCAATATCTGATTCTTTCTCTTATTCTTTTATAACTCTAATTTCTCTCTTGCTCTCTCAAGACAAGACGAGCTAGAGAAACCACTCCTTATTGAATGCACGACAAGATCAATGACAATAGATTTTAGTCTTTTACCGAGATCTCTCTTGTGAAAATAATATTGCTCGCTAGTATACAAGGACCTACGGAAGACAATAAGGGTCCGCTTGTTTGCACGGAATTGAGCTCCTGGAATTAAAATTGAAGGTCTAATTTCAATTCCGTCGTTCGTTTGCATGCTTGCCGTTGGAATTTGTATTTTGCTCTTGCGCGAGTTTTTTCACCCGGGCGCTATTTTTTGGCCAGACGCGATTTTTTCGCCCGGGCGCGATTTTTTTCGTCAGGGCTCGATTTTTTCCCCCGGCCGCGTTTTTTCGCCCCGACGCGATTTTTTCGCACGGGCGCGAATTGTTTGCCATGCCTCGAATTTTTTTGCCATGTCGCGTTTTTTTCGCCCGGGCGCGATTTTTTCACCTGGGCACGAATTTTTTCACCCGAGCGCAATTTTTTCGTCCTGCCGCAATTTTTTTCTCCCTGCCGTTAATTTTTTAGCCCTGTCGCGATTTTTTCTACATAGCATTATTTTCCGCCCGGGCACGATTTTTTTTGCCCGGGCGCGAATTTTTTTGCCTGGGCACGATTTTTTTTGCCCGGGCACGACTCGTCGCTCCGGGGAATTTTTTGCCCGTATGAGATTTTTTTGCCCAGGCGCGATTTTTTTTCTCTGCCGCGATTCTTCGCTCGGGCGCGTTTTTTTCCCGTACGAGTTTTTTCGCCCACGCGAGATTTTCTCCCCCGAGCGCTATTTTTCCCCTGGCGAAAAAATCACGCCCGGACGACAAAAATGGGCTCGGGTGATAAAATCGCGTCCGAGCGAAAAAATCGCGATCACGTGAAAAAATCATGTCCGTGAAAAAATCACTGTCGGGCGAAAAAAATCTCGCCCGAGCGAAAAAATCACGTCCGGGCAAAAAAATCGCGTCCGGACAAAACAATCACTCCAAAAAATCGCAATCAGAACGCACATTTATTTATATTAATTTCTTCATAATATTTTTCAATTCTTATATTAATTTTTATTTAACAAACGAACAAAAGAACTGATCAATTACACAATATTCAACAATATTCTGTATTAGATGAGCGATGGAATTGAAATTAGTCACAAATATTTAATTTCATAATATTCACCAATATTCAATTCCGATATCAAATTTCAATTTCGTGCAAACGAACGAAGATGACTAAACTTTAGAGAAACTCTATAAATTGTTATCTTCTCTCTGCAACTTGGGCTCTGTTTGGCACGGTGGCGGCAATCGTGAACGCATGGGTTAAACCGTAATTCGTTAAGAATCACCTAACAAGCATCATCCTTTTGAACATAAAAATGGATGAAATTTTTTAGGTGGGCGTTAACGAAAAACAATTTAACCCCCCATGTTCATAACAGCCACCACCTTGCCAAACAAAGCCTTAGATGAATTTTTTGTTATTTTACAACATTTATTCCTGCTTTAATCAATGATAGTGATTGTGATTTTGCAGGCAGCTTTAGGCTCCGTTTGGGGGGATTTTTTTTCACCGGTCAAGCGGTTACGGCCGCATGAACCGGACCTTAATCTATGATAGTGATAAAATTGGCTCCTCACTTCACACGCAAATAAATCATTAAAAAGATAACAAAAGAAATCAAAAGTAAATATGGCATCTAACAAAATCAAAATTACATTCAATTTGCCAACACCCAGGTGATAAGTATCAATCTACAGTGGTTCCTCCAATAAGATGGCACCAATCCAATTAGAGGTGCCAAAACAAAACAAAATACAAATAAAATTATAGATATATATCACAAATGAATGACTCAATCTAACTTAACATTTTAACTAACCATCCAACCAACCTGCAGCATCAATGTACATCATGAATTAATTCCACCAGCCGCACAGCTTCGTCATGGCATGCTTATCCACTCCGTAATTTACGCATGTAGATAATTCCTTGTTCCGGAGCCATGTGACCTCATTCAGACAAGCTCTCTACGCTAGATTTATTGCGGCGAGATCCCCGTCATCCCTTCGCTACACTCGTTCAGCCTCAAATCTCGAGAGAGAAGACACTACCGATTTTTTTTTGTGAAGACACAAAATTTACGTTCGTGTTCTTCGACTAAAAACTTTGAGAGATCGGACCATGATTTCGCGCTAATGTCGAACATTGCATTCATCCATGAACTGCTCCCCTTGTATTAAAAACTTCTTCCAGTACTTGCTGTAGGTGGGAATGCCTAAATCAAGCCAAGGCTTCATGTTTCCATTATACTGCAGAGCAGTGGATTTCTGTATCATATCTTCACTAATGCTGTAGTCGTAACCGAGTCCTGAGATGACCAAAGCGCTGTCAAGCGGAAAGGTGTGATCTTCAAATGCTAGCAAGCTTGCTGGAAGTGTTGCACTCCTCCATGTCTCCTCACTTCCATTATGGAACTGTAATATAACATAAAGTAAAAGGATTGTTCATAGGATTGTATATTTGTATTCATGTTTGTTTTGGATGAAATCACTTCTTTCAAACTTTTTTACATTATTTTAGTATCACATTATTAGCTTCGTATTGTTTTGTGCTACCAGTAAGGCAAAACCACCACAAAGCAAAACGGGGAGGCCTTCTATAACATGTAGGGTACCCTTCATCAAAAGAAGAGATCGAAAAAGGAATAATGTGATACTTTAAGTGCAGGTTATCATCATATTACAATTGTTTTTTGATTTTGATGAAAGTCAAAGTAATCATCATTTTTCATACATACCAAGTTCCAATACTAATAAAAATTGCTCTTGTAAAATAAGAATGGACTAAAAAAACACAAGAAAGTTGTCTTTTAACACCTAGGCGAGTACCTTTTGAAGCAGTTTCTGGTATATCCCCGTAATATCATGTTCCCTCCACTTCTCCAAATCGATTATATTCAATCCCGAAATCCATAGACACGAACTCCTATCATGAGTATTTCTGCCTAAAACTGTTTCAAGCTGTCCAAATCTGAGCTTGCAGAAATTAACAGCACCATTGACTTTCCCCTCCAAATCCAAATTCCACAAAGATAGCAGCTCCTGCTGAACTATCACATCATCATCTAACACTATCACCTTCTTCAAATTCTTGAATATTTCAGGAAGAAGAAAGTGTGAATGTCCAAAAATAGATACATATTCAGTTCTCATCTGCAAAGGGTGCATTCGATCAAGGTCACGCACAGAAATCCGAAATTCTTCTGAGGCAGAGAACTGCCTCATGCCTAAACCATTCAAGGTCCTCAGGTTGGGATCTTCAATATTCAGGACATGGATGGCTGCCTCCTTGTAGAAATTTCGGGCATACCAGAGCTTCATTGCATAGAAATTCTCTCTATCAGTCAGCAGATGGAATACCATAGAAGCAGAGTCCTGTTAGCACACACAAAATTAGTTATACAAACAAGTGATGAAATGTGACGTATTACTGGTTATTAGAGTATAGGCCATACCTCGGAACTTATGACTGTTGAATTGATGGTAACAGATGCTGCTAGAATGTTCCGAGTAAATATGACAAAGTGTCGGAGTCTTGGATTGCCAAATTTATCAGCCAGAGACAACTCCATATCTGGTGGAGGGTCTCTGAAATACTCCAAGGTTAATCTCATTGATAAACAGTGGAGACTTTTAGGCATGGTCTGGACACCAAGACGGTACAGGAAGGCACTCTGCTTCATGTGGAAATGTGTTTCGTCCTCAGTGAGATCTAGTATCTGTCTCAGTTTCCTCTCAACATTGCTGCACTCGACATTGCATCCTTTTGCTTTTGCTATTGTCTGTTCCATCTTCTGAATTTTGTTTGCAAAACTGAAAAGGAAAGATGATTCATAACCTCATTACCACGTCACAATCAATTAAAACAAATAACCTTTAGAGATATATCCACGGTTAAAACTAATTAACAATTGCATATGAGTTTGTATTAAAACAAAGTGCGAGCTGGGAGCAATCATTAGGTTGCCTCCCTTATGACCTAGTGGTTATAGGTTCTAATTATGAAATCAATCTCTTTATAATGACGATGAAAAACAAGGTACAAGATCTCCTCTCATGGAGGTGAAGGATTTTTAGGACAAAACCTAATACTCTAAGACACTCTTAGAAGAGGAAAGGTGCAGCTGCCCAAACACATCAAGAGAGGAGAACTTGGTATAGTTTTTGGCAATCAGAGCCAACCTCTTCTTTCCAGGTCATCCCGTCAACATAATTTTCTTCCTCTCAGGTGGTCGAGAGCCACAGCTACTGTTGCTTCTTCAAGTTTCTAATCCCTCCCTCCATTAGTAGCCAGCCACAGTCAAGTACTCAGGTCAAGAGCTATTGTAATGACCCAGCCCACAATATCAGATGTATTGTCTATTGCATGACAATATCTTTCTGGAAAAATGAGCAGAGGTCGTTAGGGTGGCATAGATGTCAAAGATACAAGAGTCATCCGAAGGGAGCCAAGCTAAACCTACGAGATACAATGAGGGAGCCGAGCTCAACGTCATGATGCCTTAGATGGGATATGGGTTAGGGAAAGGAGAGGAAGAAAGGGAAGAAGTGAAAGTAATGATAAGAAAAAGGTAATATTTCTTGCCTTCTCTTTATACCCAAAAGGGACGTTAAGTAGGATTGCATAATGACGTGTTTTTGCGATTTAAGTCCACATACTCAAACAAAACATAAAAAATACCTGAACAAAAAATAAAGGACATGACACAACTATTGACCTACCTGAACAAAAAATAAAGGACATGACACAACTATTGACCTACACGGCTATTACTTAAATGACATTCAAAAAAACGTCTCCCATTGAGGCATAACATCTCACACTCCCTTCAATTTGACCTTGCCCTCAAGCCCAGAAGGGAAATCTGACTGTAGGATTTTCTATTTTTTTTTATCTTCCATAACAAGAGTGCTCTGTATTAAGTTCCCACGATAGCGGCATCGCTTCTCGATGAGCCCCACTCGGATGCACGGATGGAATGAAGGACCATGCGGAGGAAAGCACATTACGTGCGCATTGACAGTACTTGTGGTTAATATCGACGTACCGGGTAGGCGGTGATTGATGCTAACACAGAGGGAGCTACTAGATGCAGACATTGTGGGTAGACATTGGGGCCCGCTGAGCAGAAGCCGGCAAAATTTGTGGCCGGAGAGGAGGATACTCGAAGGAGACAACAAACACTAGTGGTGGTGCCTCGAGGGTCGATGGGCATGGAGTTTCGAGGAGTAGGTGATTGATGTAGCCCTTGATGGTGTCAGATAGGGTATCGAGTATGACTTCTAATTGCGCAATGGGCGATTGAGGGCCTTGTTGTGCAGCTGGAAGGCCCTTGAGTTTCTCTATGAGACTGTCGAAAACTACTTGGAATGTCACGTGAGAAACAATAAGATTTGTATTATCCTATTGTAATGCTGCCAAGAATTTCAAATACTTTGGCGGGTAGCCTCAGTTGGTGTGGCAATCCCTATAGGTAATTGAAGCATGCTCAACTTTGCTATGAAACCAATGTCGTGGATTTCCTGCCCCTAGGGAGGGGAAGTTATGTTTGGATGAAGGATGGTTGCTCTTTTCTCTCACTTTTTTTAAAAAAATTACTCTAGGAATTAATTTTCCCAGAATTAATGAATTGATTGATTAGTCAACTAATTAATCAAGGGCAGGGCTCGAAACAGAGGTTGGCGTGCAAGTCAAGAGGAAGATTGTACAAGCATCGAAGATGGCAAGGGATGAAAAAAGGTGCCTACTCATGCAGTTGTTAGCTGAAAAAGAATAAAGATCGCGGTGTCCGGCTCTGGAAGAAAAGAGACCTACCTCGTGTGGTATGTGTATAGATGGATGGAGTTTGCTAGTAAATGCAATTTTGCAGATGAAAAGCATAGATCGAGAATTCGACTGGGCGTGTTGAGGGGCTTCATCTACTGAAGGAGTGCCTGTGGGAGGAAGCGTTCAACTGATAGGAATGGAAGAGAAGGTGGGAGAGAAAGAGAAATATCTCGGGTTTGAGAGAAGAAGTGGGATATACCTTTGATATTGTTGTCCCGTGAATTGGTCGTTATGAGGATTCGTAACATCCCCTCCCCCTTCAACAACCAGTTTGTCCCCAAAATAGAAATCTGGATGTAGTTCCTGAAACTCGAGCAAATCGACCTAGGTGGTGTGTTCTGTAGATAAGTTCTTCCATTTGACAAGGATATCCTGACGGTATTCCATTCTATGTTTCTTACACTTGGTGAGCGCACCTCCTCAGGGAGTGGTTGCAATTCCCCACCGTTGGTGTCTTCTAGGAGGGTAGGGCACACTTGTGTTGTTTCCCCGATTTTCTTTTTTTAACAAGGAGACATGGAATGTGAGATGAATACGTGAGCCCGCGGGAAGGTCCAAGGTGTAAGCAACTAGTCACACCCTCTTAATGATTCTGAAGGGACCATAATAGCGAGGAGCCAACTTATGGTTAGTCCTCCGGGGCACTGAAGTTTGTCTGTAGGACGGGAGCTATTAGATGACTTCATCACCGCTTGCAAATTGGCGTTCGGACCGGTGTTTATCTGCATGTACCTTATTCCGTTTTGAGCGACTAGGCGGTTTTCTCGTAAAATGGCAAGGGTACGGTATCGGTCGTGCAACTCACGATCAACAGCAAGCAACGTCATTCCCCCTAGCTCATATGTACCCAAGCGTCGGGCGGAGCACCCATAGACAATTTCAAAAGGAGTAAACTTACTGGTCGTGCAGTAGGAGGTATTATAGCAGTACTCTGCCCAATGCAGCCATCGTGTTCATGTGCAAGGCTCGTGCATAACGAAGCACAGTAAGTATGTCTCAAATCCCCAATTGAGTACCTCTGTTTGACCGTCTGTTTGTGGATGGTTGGAGGTACTCATACATAGGCGAGTACCCTGCTGCCTGAAGAGTTCCTTCCAAAAGTTGTTCACAAAGGCTGGATCCCGATCAGAGATGATGGCTCATGGGATTCCGTGAAGTCTGACTATCACCCGCACGAACAAGTCCGCTACTGATTCACCGGTGTAGGGATGGCCCAGGGCCAAGAAGTGTCAGTACTTGGATAATTTATCCACCACTACCAAGATGACTATCTTCCCTTGGGACTTCGGCAGCCTATCGAAGAAGTCCAAGGAAACCGTGTCCCAAATATGTCGCGGTATCTCAAGGAGAGTGAGAAGGCCCGTCAGCGATGTGGGTTCGTATTTCTGTTGTTGACAAATATCGCATTGTTGCACAAACCGTTGTACATCCCTTCGTTGACCTTTCATGAAAATATTAGCTCTGACCCGTTGTAAGATACGTAGAACTCCTACGTGTCCCCCCCACACACACTTGTGAAAATTGGAACTCTTGTAGCATAGTGTCCTTCCAGGGCAACGATGAGGGTATGAACAAACGGTCTTGAAAGTACAAGTGCCTATTCTGCATTCGAAACCCGGGAGGAGTGTCTTGTCCTTGCCGGAGTGCCTCTACGATAGGACGAAGCTCAGGGTCTTGTAGGACCTCCTTCTATATGTCACTCAATGCGCCGATCAGCGGACCTGAGATGTGTTAGAGTGTCCCCTCTGGTAGGCTAAATAGTGCATCTGCCACAACGTTCTCTTTCGCTTGCTTATAAACTATCTCATAGTCGTAGCCCAACAACCTCATTACCCATTTCAGCTGTAGAGGAGAGGCTAGTCGTTGCTCTAAAAAATGTTTCAAACTCTGGTGATCAGTCCGGATCTTAAAGTGTCTTCCCAAAAGGTAAGGCCTCCACAAGGTCACGACGTTTATGATGGCCAACATTTCCTTCTGGTAGGTCGACAAGCCCAGTGTCCATGGAGTCAACGCATTGCTAAAAAAACGTTATCAACCGACCTTCTTGCATGAGAACGGCCCTGATCCCTACGCCTGAAGCATCAGTCTCCAGAATGAATTCCTTGGCGAAATCAGGAAGAGCTAGTAGCATTGGTGTCATCGTCATGGCCGTCTTGAGAGCTTGGAATGCAGCTTCTGCTTCCTCTTGCCAGCAAAAAGCATCCTTATGTAGCAGTTGGGTCAACGGTCGGGTTATCATCCCAAAATATTCCACAAACCGCCTGTAGTAGCCTGTCAACCCGAGGAAACTCAAGAGAGCACGGACAGTGTGCGTCCTAGGCCACGTCTGCATGCTCTCCACCTTCTTGTGGTTGATATTGACTCCTTGTGCAGAGACAATGTGACCCAGATATTCCACCCCTTTTTGACCAAATGAGCATTTGGAGTGCTTGGCATAGAGTTGGTGCTGCTGGAGTATCACGAGCACTTGTTGCACATGTTGGAGATGTTCTTCCCAGTTGGCATTATAAATCAGAATGTCATCAAAAAAATATTAATACAGACCTGCGGAGGAGAGGCCGAAAGAACTCGTTCATCACTGACTGAAATGTAGAGGGTGCGTTGGAGAGTCCGAACGGCATCACGACGAACTCATAGTGACCATCATGTGTCCGCAAGGCGGTTTTGAAGATATCCTCATCCTTCATCCTGATTTGGTGGTACCCAGAACACAAGTCCAGCTTAGTGAACAGGTGTGCTCCATGTAGTTCGTCCATGAGTTCCTCGATCATGGGAATAGGGAACTTGTCTTTGATGGCAGAGTTGTTCAGTGCGCGATAGTCAACACGAAATATCCACGACTTGTCCTTTTTCTTCACCAGGATGATGAGTGAGGAAAACGAGTTGGTGCTGGGTCGAATGATCCCTGCGGCTAGCATCTCCTTCACACTTTGTTCTATCTCAGCCTTCTGTATATACGGGTAACGGTAGGGTCGAATGTTGGTCGGCTTAGTCCCTTCCTTCAGGCTGATCTGGTGATCTCAGAATCGGCGAAGAGGTGACGATCGAGGTTCCTGGAATACCTCTGGATACTGGAGGAGTAGTGGCTTCATCTATTCTGGGAATTCTTGCGGGGACATAGCTTGAGGCACGATCTCCATAATCAAAGCCATGTTGTCCTCTTGTTCCCACATTCTCTCTAAGCAACGAAGAGAGATCTATTTCATCAGAGAGGTTTTGAAACCGTGCATACAGTACTCCCTTCCACCCTAAGCAAATTCCATGGTCATGCTATCCCAATCCAGGGTTACTTTACCCAGCTGTCGTAACCACTGGACCCCCAGAACCATATCTAACCCCCGGATAGGCAACAAGTAAACATCCATCCTGCAGGTGTAGCTTTACACATTGAACCCCACTCCCTTCAGCACCCCTTCACACTACAGCTTAGTTTCGTCTGCCACCATGACCTGGAAAACGGCATCCTTAGTGATCTCTTGCCCCAGGTTCTGTGCCACATCGAAGTTAATGAAGTTGTGAGTGCACCCGCTGTCGACCAAAATAGTCGACTTTTGTTGGTAGATCCGCCCTACGATACGCATAGTGAGCGGTGTAGATCCTCCCTCCATGAATTGGATAGATACCCCGAACTCGATTATATCCAGAATGTTCATCTGCTCCCCTCCTTCATCTGGCATCTCCCCCTCATCTTCTCTCCCTCAACATGTACATCTGGATCATCTGACATTTGCGGCCTGAGGTTAATTTCCCATCATAGTTGAAGCACAATCCCTTCTCCTTCCTTGCATATAGCTCTGACCATGTCAATTTCTTTACAGTTGTCCTCCCAATAGCTCCTTGATCCTTCTTGATGTCCAAGGGGTTCGCAGTGTTCTTCGTATTCCCACATCTGGACCTTTGACGGAATGACGTTTGAATCGCTCCTCTTGAATCCAGGTAATGCTGATGGCGTGGGTCAAACTACGCGGCATGTAAGCATGCACCCCATCCTTGATGTGTTCCTTGCCTCCTTCAAACCCAAACTAAAACAACTCATTAACGTCTTCTATTCCCACTGCACCCTGTCTGCTAACCTTTCGAACCCTGCTCGGTATTTCATCATCGCCTTTTTTGCCTCATTTTTTGAAGAAGAGTTCATCTCCCTTGGTCGTCGACCCTCCTTGCGTAGTTTCATCCCTCCTACATCCAATCGGAACCATGGGTGTGTGTCTCTTCCGTAAGGGGTAAGATCCCAACCTGGAGCGCCGATCTTTCCCTCTTGACTCGCGTCGTTCCACGTCAAAGGCCGTTGTGAGCCTCCCGCCCTTTCGTCGTCATATCTGAGCCCCATATTGATGTTGCCAGCAATGTCATTGTCGTCGCTCCCCGCGTAGAGATCGATCGGGTCTTCGTGACCCACTGGTGGAGACGGGATCGGGATCGCGTTGGCCTCTTCCGTCGTTATAGCTTTACCCTTCATATTTTGGGTCAACAAAGTTTTGAACCCTTCCATGCGAGAATCCAGACATTCTTCCAATCGTTTCTCTGATGCCCTCAGCTTTTCTTCGATGGCAGATACCGTGTCTGACAGCCCGATGTAGTTCTCCTCCAGGGTTGCCAGCTGATTGGATTCTTCCTGGGAGCAAGTCATCATGGTGGAAAATTGGAAATCCTCTGATACCAAATGATAGGAACGAAAGAGAAGTTGGGAGAGAAATGGAAATATCTAGGGTTTGAGAGAAGCGGGAAATACCTTTGAAGTTTTGCTTGTCCACCGCCATGCAACCCTAGAGGTTATTATACCCCTCATGTCCGGGGGGCGATCGGCTCCCCATAGGGTCTGAACCCGTCGGTTCAGCCCCCAACCACCATCTGTTTTAATTAGGGAGGGCTGAACCACCGCTTGATGTTGCATCCTTCCTCTGTCTTTGGTATTGCTGTCCTGAGAATAGACAGTTATGAGGATTCGTAACATCGGCTAACTGGATGACGGAGTCGGTGAAGTAGACAACACATTAGTGTATAACACGGCCATGGGATGCAGATACGGTGGCATATACAAGTTCAGGGGATCGTCGTGTATGGTGAGTTACAACGCTTTGTCACTTTAGTTTACTAAGGGTAACTTGGAGGTGTCTTTGTAGGTATTGATTTAGGCTTGCATTGACGAACCCGGTGTTGTTCACATTTTGGAGAAGATGATCGTACGGTTGATTTCCCGTCGTCAGTTATTTGGGGGTTTTTTATTACTAATAGTGAAGGAGAGGAATAACCAAGTAGTTGACGTATGGGTAAGGGTTGTGGTGGGTCCAGAGCAGTAGTAGATGGAGGGGAAGATAGTATCGACAGACCCATATGGAACCTGGGTTTGATACCATGTATTTACAGACCACATGTAGCGTGTCGATAGATTGTCCTTAAGGTGAACAGAGGTCGCAAGGGTAGTGGAGATGTTGGAGATACAAGGGAGTCGTCCAAGATGCGTTGAAAAAGACGAGCTCGACCTAACAATGCCCAAGATGGGGTATCGGTTAGGGGAAGGAGAGAGGGAAGATAGAAAAGGAGAGAAAAAAGATAATATTTTTTGCTTCCTTTTTATGACCGCAGGGGGTCATTAAACAGGACTACATAATGACAAGTTTTGTGATAGAGTACACATATTCGAACAAAATACAATAAAAAATACCTGGTCATAAAATAGAATACATGACATGCCTATTGACCGATGCAACTATTAATTAAAAGACATACAAAATAACAGCTCTCAGAGGTCCATAGCATTGTTGTAGTCCTATTCCAGTCTTTGTTATCCCCTCCTGTCCAAAGACATTATTGACACCATCCTCTTCTTTTTTGGGGTATTGAGGACAAATCACACAACTGTAATGCCTTTATTTTCCCTTTCACTTGGTCTTAATGGATGTTGGAGGATTGCTGCACATGTGTACACATTGTGCATCTTGATGTGGGGTGTTTGAGGGCTTCACGCCTTAACTAGCTGGGTATTTCCCTCTACACAATCGTGTCCGAAGCCTGAGCTAAAAAATGCCATAATCCAAGGCATTCCTGAGACAACTTGGATGAAATAGCGATTTATTTATGCTTATAAATGGCTGATAATTGCTCTAAATAGGTTGAGGGTGGTGTAGATGGCTGGGGTACTGCCTAGAGTCAAAAATAAAGACCTTTCTATGTTACACACCCTAGGCACAAGCAATATACCATGGGCATGTAACAGAGAAAAGTTGTGCAAAGGCTTCCCGAGATCTCTCAAGGTCGGTTCTTGTTTGCTAGGCAGTACACGCCCCAGGTACACGCTGTGTACCAAGGGCGCATACAGGGTTAATTGATTTTATTTTGATCAGTTTGAAGTCGTTTGATTAGGCGATTAAAGATCCAATGGTTGAGGCATGCTTATGCATTAAGACACATGCTATGGTAAGATATAGAAATTTGATATTTTCCAATGGTTGAGGCATGCTTATGCATTAAGACACATGCTATGGTAAGATATAGAAATTTGATATTTTAAAATATCTCCAATATGTCTATGACTTTCGACATCTGACATTTATGAACTTAATCTAACATATCATTGACATCCGATATTTACTATCTTATTCTATCAATAGCTTCAATAAGAGAACACCAGTTTCTTACAATCTCTAAGGTACTCACAGCATGGAATCAAATTAATACATGCAAAGAATGGAAAAATAAATAAATAAATCGTGCATGTTTATGCATTTAGACACATGCTATGATAATCCTAAATAGTAACTGGCAGAATTAGAATCTTCCAGTCAAGATTTAGGTGGACTAATTTAACACATTATAAAAAAAACAAGCTTCTCCGTTGCCCTCACTTACAGTGGTGGGAGATCAGCATCTGAAATGGCATCGCTGAGCATGCGCTCATGTTCTTGAATGTTTTGCTTCATCTCACGTGATAGATTATCCTGCCCCTGAAGTTTAGCAATGCTTGGATAATATGCTCTGGCAACAAATAGCTGATCCTTAAATCTCTTAACTGATGCATCTTCCATTGCCTCTTTATGTTCTTTCGACCAAAGACAGTAACTCCCAAATTCAAGCTGGCAAGAAATCTCAGCTCCATAAAATATTGAACCATTAGAAACATTTGCTTTCATTGGTTTACCTAGCTGAAGAAGAGAAGAAAAAAATCATAGCATCAACATGCAAGATTACCAAATCCTGGAGCAACATGCAAAATTATTAAATCCTGGGCCAACATGCAAGATTACAACATAAATATATTTTCAAATAAATATGTTTTTCTTACACTCGAATCTGAAGTTGGATGTATATTTGAAGCATCGGTTGATGATTTAGATAGGCCTGAAAAATCAAAGAACAGCATTTGAACATCTCACAAGAATTAAGACATGGAAAAGGAATAGAATAAGAAAAATAACAAAGTATTTTGTAACATTAGAAAATGGGTCACAACATTTGACTAGTGGACTGCAATACCCATTGGTTGTGAATTCGCTGGCTCCCTGCCAATATCTGGTTCAGAATTTGCCGGTTTGCTATCACCTTTTGGTATGTCTTGGACAATGTTCTGCATGTAGCAAATTAACAAGTTAGATATTTGGGCAGAAAAGAAATTTCTTATTATAGTAACAAATTCAAAAGAAAAGTCTGACACCGTAAAAAAAAGTGTGATATGATTACGACTTCCAAGGGAATCCACACGTCCTCCCATCTACATATGTAGCCTTAGGTAATTGCAGTAATTATGTATATATCACTCCAGCCTATATAAGGGACTGGTGATGAATCTTTTAGGATATCTTGAATCATTTTGTCTTGGGCTCTCTTAGGAGAGAACTTTTAGAGGGATCATACCCAAGAGTGGCTAACAAACATACCTCGATATATTGTATCACGCAATTTCAATTAATCAACTCTCATTTAGTTCAACGATAGCGGAAGTTATCATACGTCTAACATGCCCTAACAATTAGGGTTCATTTTGAAGTCTTAATCCCACTTGATTTGGAATCTCCACAGCAGTCGATAGTGCCCACACATGTCTTGCTTCCTCAGTGTTGTCCCCCTCGTCCATGCGCCGCTTTGTTAAGCCCTTGCGCCCAACAACAACACATTTGTCGCACCGTGCATCGACATCTTTGACGACTCCAATGACATTTTCTCCTCCTGGATCAGCCTCGACGTCTGCTCCTACAAGGAAATCTTCTGCTCCGACTTCCCCACACCATACATCGCCTCTCTGTTGTCGATATCCCCCTCACTCACTCCGCCACCACCATAGGACCGATACTACTCCATCCGCCTCCAACACACGCCGAAATCATCACTCTATCCCTGCTTCCAGCAACAGTGATAGCTGCCATTACGTCCGCAATATCGTCTCTTGCATTTTATTCCTTTTGGTCAGCTCCCCAATAACACGATCTACTTCCCCCTGCCGCTTGATACAACAACAAGCAATTTGAACTCCATTTTCTTCTTCTGCTCCTGCGATTCATACCCACGACCCGTTACATGACCCTACACATAGATGAGATCTCAGCTTTGGCCTCCACCGATTCTACTCGTTAGATTGGCTCGACGCTCGACCGAAAAATCTTAGGCTTCTTTGTGAGCTCGTGGCGACCGTTGTCAACCAGCCATCACACCTCACCCCCCCCCCAACCATCCATTGAGTACATGGGGTTCATACACCCCACCAAGGATATCCACCAACCCACCTCCGTCAGATTGAAACCCTAGTGTTCAATAGCACTAACCCCCTCGGTTGGATCACCCACGCCGAACAATTTCTCGACCTCCAGTCCACCCTCGTCAACCATATGGTTCTGGTGGAAACATCTATATGAAGCGCTTCATTGGGTGTGTTGGACGCACCAACAGGTTCCTGATCTCTCTTGGCCCACTTTGAAGGAGGAACTCCGCCACTATGACATGCATTAAGTGTGTAATGCCAACGAGCGCCACAACTCTGTTAGCCAGGCAGACACTGTCGCCGCCTACATCACCGAGTTCATCGAGATCATCATGCACATCATTGGACTATCCCCAAACATTATATGAGATATTTTCTTGTGGAAATGCAGTCCCACAGCATGGCGCATCTTCGTGTCCACAATCTGTGTACTCTCTCGAGCGTTATTGAGTAAGCTCATTGCCTCGATGAGAAACTCTATGCGGCCCAGCCATCCTCCTCTACTTGGCCACCGCACCAACCACTGTCACCATTGAAACTACTGTAATTAATGTTCATTTTGTCTAGGTCATATTATTTTTTGTATTTTGTTTTTTTCAAGATAAAGGGGGCTTTCTGGTTTTTATGCCCCCTCAAATGTAATTATACATATATCCCTTTTGGGCTTAATGAGTAATAAGAAACACTTATTTCCTACATGGTATTTGAGCCCCGTAGAAATTCTGTGTGCCTTAGCCATTGCTCAGACGAAGAGGCATCCTCACTTGACAGACTTCTTATGTCAGTTGATGATCTCCCCTAACGATGCCTTCATTGCAGCACTCGACGGGGACGAAGGGGATTTTGCGTTCGACAATATTCTTGTTCCCAACATCGATATCTTTTGTCAATCACCTTGTCTCCTGATCCAGATGATACAATCTCTGTGTACCTTTTCATCCGCTCCAGACGGCGATACCGTTGTATCTCCTCTAAACCCAATACGTAGGCACCACGTATCTCCAATGCATCTGATCCACTAGTTTCTCCTCTGCGCCTGGTCCGGCAATTCTGTCGATACAGGTTAGTATTGTTGTTGTTTCCAGCGTTGATGTTTCCAGTGCTACCATCTTTGTGTTTCTGTACTTTATCCTTGTTGTTTGTTCCTGTGTGCAATTGTTGGGTACTTATTCGGCTTCATTGTATTCTCTTTGACCAAACACCTTTCTCCGTCTTCAAGTTTACGATAGTAGATCACTCTAAATTTGTATTTGGTGTAGTTTCCATTAGCACATATGTACCTCACCTTAGCCCAAATGATCTCCCAATCCATCATCCCACGTACTTTCTCGATGGAAAAAATTATCTTCAATGGGCCCAAGTTATCCGCACCACTCTGAAAAGATCAGGAAAATTGAATCACAATGAAGGAACTACTCCAGGGAAGATTGATGTCATGTTTCAAGATTGTGATGACGAGGACTCTCTTATCATGATTTGGTTGTAGAATTCTATGACTCCTAAGGTGAACAAAAATTGTATGTTCTTACCCACAAAACGTGACATCTAGGAAAATATGTGTCAAACCTACTCCATGAAGCAAGATGAGGTCACCTGCTATGAGTTGAAGACAAAAAAAAATTCTACAGGACAAGAAACCTATCTGTTACTGACTACTATGGGATTTTGAATGGACTATCAATTGAATTGGACCAATATCATAATTTGAAGATGGAAAATCATAAGTATGCATCTACCCTGGTTGCCTTTGTTGAAAGAGATCAGATCTTTGAGTTCCTTTCATATTTGAACTACGAGTATGATCCCATCAGTGTGCAGATTCATGGGAAAGAGAGACTTTCAACTGTGTCTGAAGTGTTTTATACAGTTAAAGGTGAAGAGAGTCGAAGAGGTGTCATGATGGATGTGCCCAACGACATGTCTGCTCTTGATGCAAATAAGAATGCCAAATCCAGTAACATCGGTCCATATCATGCTTCCCGAACAAAAAGAGACAACCGTTAGTAGACTTACTGCAAAAAATCTGAATACATTAATGAGATTTGCTTTAAACTTCATGAGAAGGAACATGTTCTTTTGGTCGTACATAGGGCTTTAAAGAGATCCAACGAAATCAGACCAACTTAGCTACACTTGCGACCACGGAGGAACTGTACCATAGCTCTCAGAAAAGAAGAGTTGGAAAGCTTGTGAACCCTTATTGGTTCCCTCAGTAATCCATTTGGTACTTGCGCTATTGATATGTTTGGTAAGAATCCAAGTTAAAAAATCATTTAGTGTTAAGAGTTGGAAAGTATGTGAAACCTTATTGGTTCCCTTAGTAAACTATTTTGTACTGGATCTATTGATATGTCTGGTAAGAATCTAAGTTCAAAATCATTTAATGCTTCAAGTACTAGTGTTATTTCTACGTGAATCATTGACTCGGAATTTATTGATCGCATGATTTCCTGTAAAACTTACTACTCATCTTTTTGACCATTTTCTTCATGTTCCTAAATTATCTACGAATCTTACTTCTGTCCATAAATTAATTACCGAGCTAAATTGCATTAATACATTCTTTCCTTCTCTTTGTGTATTTCAGGATTTGGTCATGGGAAAGGCGATTGGAACTGCTGAAGAGAAGGGCGAGTTATATCACTTCATCCATAAGTCATATGAGATTGCTCATCAATCCTTTTATTCATGTCATCACTCTGACGATACTTCCATGATCATTATCCACCACAAACGACTAGGCCATCCACCTTTCTCCCTTCTTAAAACTACGATTCATGCTTTGTTTCTTAAAAAGTATGTTGAGTTACTTCATTGTCAACCTTGTGAACTAGCTAAACATTGTTGTGTTTTTTTTATAATAGTCTTTCTGCAAGTAGTGAACCATTTGATCTTATTCATTCTAAAGCTTAGGGTCCTACTTCGACAACTAGTATTTCTCATCCTAAGTGGTTTGTAACTTTTATTGATGATTGAACTATAGTATCTTAGGTTTTCTTAAAGAAAGACAAGTTAGAAGTTACAAAATAGTTTACTCAATTTCATCGTTTGATCCAAACTCAATTCAACAGATCTATAAAACATGTAAAACATGTGGACAATGGAAAAAAAATAAGTAAATCAAAATTTTCTCCAATTCACTACTGAAAATGGCGCCCTCCATAAATTCACTTGTGTTGATACTCCTAGACAAAATGGCATCTCGGAACGGAAAATTTGACATCCCCTTAAAGTTACTCAAACTTTACTCTTTCAAGTGTCTGAACCTAAAATTTACTAGGATGAACCTCTTCTCACTCCATCTACCTCATCAATCGCCTACCATCACGAATTTTTGGTGGGTTCAATCCTTATCCAACTCTTAACATCATTCTTTCCTTCAGTCCCTATTATGTAAAGTTTGCAAGCACGTGTGTATGGATGTGTAGTTTATACCCACATCCATCATCAACATCGCACCAAACTTGAACTCAGACCTATTAAATGCATTTTCTGAGGCTATGCATCCGATAAAAAGGGTTACAAATGTTATCACCTTTTGTTTCGTTGTATGCTAACCTCCATAGATGTCAGCTTCCATGAACATGAGTCCTTCTTTAATTCGTCTCCACTTCAAGGGGACAATATATTAGAGAGAAATCCTATAGTTATGGGCTCTCCAGAGTATGGTTGAAGGGAGGATACAGTGGAACTGAAACCGCGGCTACCTAGGCCCGGTGTGCTCAGAAGGAGAGAGCTATCAAAATATCATAAACAAAGACAAGAGGAAGAGACTAATTCTTGCTTCCATTACAAGACCCAAGGGGTCCTTTAAATACTAGAGATACAAGGGCATAGTTGTAAATCCCCGACACTAATATAAAATTATTATAAAAACCCAATGGACTCAAAATAAATACATAATATAATAATTGGGCATGAAGCTCATAACATCTCTCCAGCCATGCAAAAAGATCTTGACCTCAAGCTCAAGAGAGATCGACGATGGTGCCCACTTTACTGAACCCATTTATCATCAGAGTCCTCTACGTGTAGATAAAAAAGTCTTTTGCACTGATGTCTACGAGTATACTGCTCATCGCATTTATAGCATAGCCATTGTGTGCGTCGATCAGATATTTTTGTACGAGACAGTCGACAGATTCGCGGGGTTTTTTTCCCTCGACACGTCCCTCCAAAGTCCTTGCACTGGTGGTTATGTATGCATCCTATGCCAACTGCAGTCGATGGTGGCACAATCCTGCTAAGCTCATAACAATCGCCAAGTTCTGGAGGCCTCAAATTCGCCATCCAAACGTTGTTGATCACAAAGCCCGACTATAAAATTGACAACCTGCATCTCAGGTGATATCATGACGTAAGCCAGAAGAATTTGAAAATGTTCTACATATCCATCAATCGACCCTGTCTGATGCAACATCGTTACGGCAGTAAGGGGGTTGCTGCAAATAGGGGGCCAAAGTGTGGGTTTGCAAGCCGTCTTGAAGTCATGTCAATCATTCTAGGATTGTCCGTTTACAAACGGGTGATCCATAACTGAGCGATATCAAGCATGTGGAAGGAGGCCAAGCTTATCCGTTATGTCACCGGTGTCTGTTGATGTCTAAAAATCTGCACATATGGTGAGTCAGCCTAAGGGATCGTCCTTCCAAGTATAAGTTAGAAATGTCAACTTGGTATAATGGGGCATGATCTTGTCTTTAGGTTGTACCCTGGTCGAGGGATCAGATCGAAAAAGCAGTGGTGGAGGCGTCAAACTGCTGCAAGCGTGATCAGTAGGTGGTGTAGTAACGACTGGTTGGCAGCTGTCAAATCGGTAAACTTGATGGTGAGTGTCATGTCCTCTTGATGACCTTCTTCGATGTCTTGAAGGCGTACTTCCATAGATGTCATGAATGTTTGCATGAAGTCCCTAATAGTATCCATTAAAGCGGGCGAGTGCGTATTACAGTCAACAATAAATTGGGAGTAACAATCGATAGAGAGCGAGTGATTGGACTGTTGGATTCCTTTGAGATGACTGATTGTGAGTTGTGAGAGCCGCGACGCTTCCCTATGTTGAATAAAAAAAGAACATCCTTTTTTAATATATAAATTAGGCTTTGCGTTGTTGGGGGCTCGAGAAAAGGGCGCAAATCAGAAGCACGAAAAAGATGTTGGTTGTTGTGTGGGTTCGAAAAGGAAGATCAGAGGATCGTTCCTGGATGAGGCAGAAAGGGGTGCGGTTTGAACGAGGAGGCGTGGGCGCAGACGCTGTCGGCTCGATAAGTCGTGTGGCAGGAAGAAGACAATGTGAGTAGCATCCATGGTGAGCAGAGTCGATGACAGCGGAAACTGGGAGCAACGTCAAGGGTCGTGGGGCAGGGTTCTGGGAGTAAATTGGGTAGGTAGTTCTTACAGGGAACGCTCCACGGAGAAATCACATGTGTAGTTGGAAGCGGGAATGTCATCGACTGATATAGATAGGACTCAGTGACTAGATCGTTGTGAGGGGTGATGCAAGCTATGGAAGAGATAGGCACATGAGGATGAGGTAGTGGACGGATCGGAGCAAGAGAGGCGCTGGTAGAGGAGGAGGCATGCAGGAATCGGGTGATGCACTGTCTAATCGAGCACGGGATGTTGTTGGCAGGTAAAAGGAAGCATCGGAAAGCTCTGATACCAAGTTGTCATAGGCTCTCCGGAATATGGCTAGAGGCGAAGGATACGGTGGAGCCAGAACCGCGGCTGCCTAGGCAGAGCATGCTCGGGAGGAGAGAGCTACTAAAATCTCATAAACAAAGGCAAGGGAAAGAGACTAACTCTTGCTTCCTTTACAAAATCCACAGGATTCTTTAAATACTAGAGATAAAAGAGCATAATTGTAAATCTCCGACATTAATATAAAAATACGATAAAAACCAAATGAACTCATGCATCCCCACCCCTCTACCATATTCCTTCTTTCCTTTGCCTCAACGAGAAGATGAAAGACATATTGTTCATGTGCCTCTACAGGAAGTTGAAATTCAAGTTGTCCATGGTAATCCTCTTATGGTTGTTTACCAGAGAAGGATACAACTCAAACATATCTCCCAACATATCCAGTCGCCTCAACCTCTGGAAGATACAGAGAAGACATGTAATCCTCTTAATTCTGACTCTATTTCTGACCCTAATCATGAACTTCATATTGCTTTGAGGAAAGGAAAACGAACAACTACCAAGTATCATATCTCTTCGTTCATCTCTACAAAGAGCCTTTTTATGTAGCATAAATACTTTATCTCCTCGTTTGGCTCCATTGATGTCCCAATTTTAGTACATGAAGCCTTAAAGGATAAGAACTGGATTCAAGCCGTGCACGAAGAGATGTGAGCACTTGCCATGAATGATACATAAGAGATTATTCAAAAGCCAAAAGACATAAGGTCCGTTGGGTGTAGGTGGATCAACTCCTAAAATACAGATCTGATGACACTTTGGATCGGTATAAAGCAACTAGTTCCTAAAGGATATACTCAGACATATGGAATTGATTATCAAGAAACTTCCACCCCTTTATCAAAAATGAATACTGTAAGAGTTCTCTCTCTTGCAGCACAATTCAACTAAGAACTACATCAATTTGATGTTAAAAATGCATTCTTTCATAAAGACCTTGATGATGGGATCTAAATGGATATTCCTCTTGGATTCAACCCTGATAACAATGATAAACAAGTGTGTGGGTTGAAGAAAACTCTATAATGCCTTAGATAGTCCCTCTGAGACCGGTTCAAGAAATTTTCCAAAGATATGCTAATTCAGGGGTATAAGCAGAGTCAAACCGAGCACAAATTGTTCTTCAAGCACTCACTGGAAGATAAACTCACCGTATTACTTGTGTATGTTGAAGATATTATCATCTCATGGAATAATATAGTTGAAGTAAATTACTAAAAGAATGACTTGCAGCATAATTCGAGATAAAAGACCTAGGAAGACTCGGGTACTTTCTAGGAATTTAATTTACATACTCTAGAGGAGGAATCTTTATTTCTCAGCGAAAGTATACTGTTAACCTCCTCAAAGAAACTGGGAAAATGGGATGTAATCAAGACTAGCTGTGCCCCAATTGAGCAGAGCCATAAGATGATGAATGATGGAGACAACCCAAAGGTTGACAAATCTCAATATTAGAAACTTGTTGGTAAACTGACATATATTGCACAAAATATACCTGATTTAGCATAAGAAATCAGTGTTGTGCGCCAATTTCTGCATGACCCACGGGTCAACCATCTATAAGTTGTTGACCGGATTATTCAATATCTAAAAAATTCTCCAAGGAGAAGTTTGTTGTTTAAACATGACTGTCTCTAGATACATACAATGATGCTAACTATAGGGGCTCCTTTGTGAACAAGAGGTCCACTTCCAGCTATTGCGCCTTCCTAGGAGGTAACTTGTCCTATGACAAAGTAAGAAGTAAAATGATGTAGTCAGATCTAGTGATGAGGCTGAATTTAGGGTTATAGTTCAAGGCACGGGTAAACTTTTGTGGATGAAAATTTTGTTCGATGACTTGAAAATTAAGTATGAAGTTCCAATAACTTGTTTTGTGATAATAAATCTGCTATAAGTATTGTCCATAATCATATTCAACATGATAGAATAAAGCGCATAGAAATTGATCGTCATTTCATCAAAGAGAACCATGACTATAAGTTGATATTAGATATCCCGAGGAAGAATTCGGCAAAGGAGGAGGCCGCCAGTAAGGGGGAGAGGGAGAAAAAACCTTAGCGACCAGTCCTCTCCTTAGATTCATCCAAGATAACCCTAATAGAAAATATACAACTCCTCCATTAACAGCGGTGTGCGAATAGCGAAAGTACAGGTGTGCGAATACTAAGAACATAATAACATCCAAACAAAAATATTTAAATAGTAGTAGTTCTTGCGGTCTCCTCCAACATTAGTGGGCTACATGCCAATGCCTTCGCATGTAGACCCTCCATGGCATAGCCTCTTCATGCATGTCTGTAACAATATCGCCATCTGGAAACTTTGCCTTGTCCTCAAGGTAAAAATCGGTAAACTGGAGACGGAAGTCATTCCGGGGAAGCCATGCAGCGTCATATTCCGAACAATTGGGCCAATCCACAAGAACTTCTGGACCGGTGTCACCCGGAAGGTGGTAGAGGAGGCCAAGGATTTTGGCGGGGTAGTAAGGCGCTTCACCTGAGAGAACGATGTTGACCAGAATGTGGTCCACGGTAGGGTGCTAACCGACCACACTGCGCAGCTGAGAGACGTGAAAAATCGGTCGTATGTCGCTTCTACTAGGGAGGCGAAGATGGTAAGCAACTACTCTGATTCAAGCGATGACTTCAAAGGGCCCAAAGAACCAAGGATCCAACTTCTGGGAGGGGTGGGCCATCAAAAGTTGTCGGTAAGAATGGAGCTTGATGAACACCTTCTCTCCCCTGGAAGGAAAGATCTTGCCTTTTCGGGTTTGCAAAGACGTCATTTTCAGTTGAGCCCGTCGTAAGTGGTGTTTCAGTTGGTCAAGGATGGAATCCCGGATACAGGTGGTTGGCAAGGCTTTCCAATTGGTATTCCCCGAGAAGGCGACGTATTATAGATGGAGGTGGTTGGTCGTAGACGATCTCGAACTAGGTCGTGACGGCCGCTTGGTGGTAAGTCGTGTTTTAGGGATATTTGGCCCAACTGAGCCACTTGACCCATCCCTGGGGTTGCTACCCAACAAAGCAGCGAAGGTATGTTTCCAAACACCGGTTAAAAACTTCGGATTGGTCATCCGTTTGCAGGTAATACGTGGTGCTCATGCGGAGGCGGGTGCCTTGAAGACGAAAGAGAGTCATCGAAAATGTGCTCAAAAATAGTGGATCGCGGTCGCTCACAATCGACTGAGGGAAACCATGAAGTCGCACGACCCCGTTGATGAAGCTCTCCTCCACGGTGGCGGCAATATAGGGATGGCGAAGAGAGAGGAAGTGGTTGTATTTGGAGATACGGTCCACCACCACCAAGATGTAGTCAAACCCTTGCAAGTGCGGTAACCGAGTGATGAAATCCATGGCGACATCTTCCAAAATGTTGTCCGAAATATGGAGCCGCTGGAGAAGTCCGCCCAGGAACATGGCTTCGTATTTTGCCTTTTGGCAAATGAGGCACGCTGCTACGAAGGCTTTGACTTGCCAGAACATGTGAGGTCAGTAAAGAGACGTCAGTCACGCCGCCAAGAGGTGGTAAATACGAAAGACCCCGACGTGTTCTCAGAGGGTGAAGCATGGAACTCGGCGAGGAGACGAGAAATGCTAGGTGATGACGACGCGAGGACGAGGAAGCCCTTGTAGAATAGGAGGCCTCCCACAAGAGAGTAGAAATGCTAGGTGATCCATGTTTCCTCTCTCACTTTCATGTTGAGCCCTAATCCTAATTTTGAGTCAATCCTATTTTATTCTCATTATAATCCTTGCATTGGTTAAAAAAAAGCAAAAAAAAATCTGTCTATAAGAATAACATAAAAAAATGAAGTTAGTAATGTGAAATTTAATCTCACGTGGGCCAGCCCTCTCCCGTGAAAATGGGGAATCCAATCAGTTTTCTCCCGTGCCCCACTTTCAAATAATTTTTCCCAAAAACATCTCACTCTCCCTTGAAAACTACCCCCATAAATGAGATTGTGGGCAACCATTGGATTATAAAAAATTGGGGGGGGGGGGGGGGGGCTGATTACAAGTCTCGCCGTCGCCGCTTTTACTCCGTTTGCGTGAGGAATCTCTCGTCTTCCACTGGACTTTACACCGACCCACCACACACCACCACCACCACCATCCCGCTCCACTCTTTGTGAGATCTATCCTAATCTTTAGGTTCGTCTCTGCCTAGTTTGTAGTAATTAACCTAGTTTCTGAAGAAAGTTTATTTTTTGTTTTTTTTGTCTTATTTTATCGTTGTCTCTAAATTTATTTTTTTCTCTCTCCGCAAATATTTTATTACTTTGGATTTTATTGATTGCCGCCGGATTGCCATTCGACGGATTTTTGAGTTGCTGCATAAATTAAATTACTATGTTTGTGCAGGTTGCGCCCCAAATTTACTTGTTAGATCTAATGTCATTTTCTTGATTTTAAATTGCATAAAATATTATTTTGAATTGCATTCATCACATCAGATACAACTACGAATGCATCACTTCCTCCACGCAAAAGGAACATTTCTTCGAGTTGAGCTTAAGTTGATCGCACCGAATGGTAGTCAAAATGAGGCGTACGTGCCAAAGGTGGTCCTGCCACGAGGAGCTATACACCCGCCCAAAAAGTCATTAAAAAATGAGTGTGTTTGTGAAATGCCGCCCTGAAGATATCGTTCAACATTGCTTGGAAGATGGTGGGGGTGTTGGTCAGCCCGAATAGCATGACAAGGAACTTTTAGTGGCCAACGTAAGTCCGGAACGCGATCTTGGCGACTTCTTCCGGTCTCACCTGAATTTGATGCTAGCCCGACCGGAGGTCCAATTTGGTGAGGAAAGCCGCCTCGTGGAGTTCGTCAAGTAGCTCCTGAATGACCGAAATTGTGTACTTGCCCGACACCGTTGTTTTGTTGAGCTCGCAGTAGTCCATGCAGAAACGCCAACTACTGTACTTTTAGGACCAGAAGGATCAGGCTAGAGAAAGGGCTCACACTAGGACGGATGATCAAAATCTCCCGCACAAGACGCTCAATCTCATCTTTCTACACATGGCCATAATGGTAGGACCGCACCGAGACCGCTGTTGTCACTGGGTGGAGGGGAATGGCGAGATCGGTCGGTCGAATGGAAGGCAACCCTGTCGGAGGCCGGAAGACGTCGACGAATTAGGTGAGAAGTTAATGAAGATCAACCGGGTGAGTGGGAGGGACTGTTACTGGCTCCGATATGGGGCAAAGCTAAGCGGTGAAGTCGACATCGGTGGCCCGCTGTATAGTGCGGAAAGAGACTGGAGAGCGGAGGAGAGCGGAGTCGGTGTCGAGGCGACACGACTGGTCACCGTAGATGAACTGCATAGTCATGGTCGCTCAATTGATGTGCATGCCGCACAGTATACGGAGCCAAGCCACACCCAAAATTGTGTGATGTCACTGAGGCCGAACGCATAGCAGTCTGCTGTCACAGAACAGGGCCCCCGCCGAGAGTCACAGAGGAGTAACAAACCTCGGTTGGCCAGCATCTCCCATCACCAAGGCATGTTGTAAAGTCTGGGGAAGGGAAAGAAGGAAGTTAGAGCTTTAACAACAATGGCTGCGAGACGAAGTTGTGTCTCACACCGCTGACCACCATGACGATAATCAAAAGATCACAAAGTGTGTCAGAGAGCTTCATGTTCCAAGAGACGGAGATCCTGCCCACCAAGAAATAGGGCAATAGCTCTAGTCGGGGGAATGTAGCCGTAGCAGGGTCCAAGATGACGCCCTCCTCAGAAAACTCGAGGGCCTCGAAGTCGGCCAAAGTAACCTTGGGGTTGAAGTTGTCAATGATGGTGTGGAACTCCTTCACCGAACATTCGTGGTTGGGGGATTAGGGTTGGCGGCATCGAAAACACAGTCCTTTGTTGTCGAGCTCGTTATGATCATTGTTCGAAGGGCGATGAGGGGTCGTGGTACAGCCTGGGTAGGCCAACCCTGTGGACCACGGGGCGGATCCGCGGCAGGCGACCGCCATGGTGGTCGCGGGATATGGTGGCCAGCGACAGGCGACTGAGCAGAGAGGCCGTCCTCCATCAGATAAGCCATGTTCAGGATGTGGGAGATCGTGCACAAATGGTGTGTGCAGAGGTGCGAGCAGATGTGCAGAAGAAGTCCCTAAATAAACAACCCCAAATAGTGGTCGAGCGGAAGGTCGGGAACATGAGTGAATAAGGCGACGAACTCATCAATGTACTCATCAAGGCCGGCGTTTGGCGAATGTCGCAGAGGCGCTCGATGGAGGAGCCGGATTAGCAGGTATCATACCGTCGAATCATCTCCTGTTTGAGGTCGTGCCTATATAGGCAAGGGTTGGACCGGCAAAGCGATCGAGTCCAATGATGGCGGTAGACACCTTGTCTGAGTTAAGAGTGAGATGTTGGTCAATGTATTGTTCCGCCTTCATGATCCATCCCATCGGGTCAACGTCGGCAAAGTACGGGATGTCGAGAGCTATGTTATTAAAGATGCAAGATGCACCGAGTCGCAAAGGGGTCTTGGAGCCTAGGAGGCGCGTGAGACGCAAAAAAAAAAAAAAAATCAGTGAATTGGGCGCCTAGGTGCACTTTGGGCCTGCCTGGGTGCGCCTAGGCATGCCTCGGGCACAGCACCCGCCTCTATCTGACAAAGGAGGGGGGCAGTGCGCCTGGCGCCTGAGATGCGCCTTTAATAACATGGGTCGAGAGTGAGTTCCAAACATGCCAGCGGTCGTGGGAGTGGAGGCTCCGGTGGAAGACAGGATGTTAGAGCACCGAGAATGGAACCCCCGTCCGAAAGAGAACCGAAGTCGGAGGTGGCTGGGACGGCAACGAATGCTTGGAGGGCGTCGATCTTGGAGTTGATGGCGAGGAGCGTTACTTGCATGAAGGCAAGGAATATTCGGTGGGCATCCACGCAACGGCTTAGGGCATCATTGGTGCTATCCGCGATGGGATCTGGATAGAGCCAGGTGGAAGGAGCCAAGCACGATGTCAACTGCAAGGGGTGGTGCGCAAGGGAGGGAGGAGGCACAGATTCCCGGCGAGTGGCGATGCTGACAAGGGAGACAAACGCAAACACTGGCGCGCGATCGACACGCTTTTGGTGGTCGAGCGGCTCGCGGAAAATAGAGATCGGGAGAGAGGATGTACGCGGATTCGGGCGAGCAGAAAAATCATGGAGAAATTGGTGGCTTAACAGGTAGTAGTCGGACTAAATATTGAATATCTGAGGAAGAATCCGACAAGGGAGAAGTTCGGCGGTAGGGGAAGAGAAGGGGGAGAAGAAACCTTCGGGAAGCCATAATCCTTAGATTCATCAAGATAACCTAATTGAAAACATAGAACTCTATTATAACAGTGCGGTGCGAATAGCGAGTTCAGTTGTGCGGATAT